>VNJM01000835.1:0-20325 GCA_008042475.1 Drosophila kanapiae
CAATGCACTTGGCGTGCACAATGTTGTTACAAAGCCAACATCCGATCGTAAAATCGCCAATAGCAATTGGTTTCTTGCATTGTTTTACAAAGTAGACAGTTACACAAAACATCCTAGCTAATTACCACTGTACCTGAATTACGTTGAGAGAGGTGCAACGAGTGATAGAGAGAGAGAGAGAGAGGGAAAGAGGGCAAGAGAGCGGCTGCGTGCAGTGAAAAAAAAAGCGTGGGAGTGAGCTTCAGAGAGGCTAGCTGTTGTCGCGACAACGCAATTAACGGCTAAACAAGAGAAGCACAAAAAGAAATGCAAAAGATGCAAAACAAAACAAACAAAGGCAGCACAACTAAATTGGATTAAATAAATACAATAAATACCCAACACAGAAAGCTGCATGCACACGCGAAGTGAACGGGAACTTTAATAAATTTAAGATAGAGGATTTAAATTTAAATAAAACCCCGGCGGTTTAAAGAAAAGATTAGTGACAAAATCGAGAGCGCAAAAAAAATTACGACCGTTCACTTTGGAAGAGAATACACGACTGAAAAAAGCAGTTTTTTAGTTTATTTATTGGCTGTTAGGGCTTCTGTAACATGCAGATTTTCAAATCTAAGGCAGTTAAAAGATCATTCGGGGTGACATATATGGTCGTAGACTCCTTTAGATGTGTTAAGGTTTTTGTGTTCTTGGGCGTAGACTGGGAAGTCGTAAATTAATGGTATTTTAAGTCATTTCAGGGCTAGTAAAGAGTTTTTTGATTTTGATAAGGAGGTTTATCGAGTCTGTAGTCAGAGTTTCCTAAACTTGACTGGTTTACTGTTTTTTATTTATCTTCGTTGATGTTTTAAAATACCACACCACTTAATTTATTATTTATTTTTGCCAGTTTTATTTTTTTTCTTATATCTGGTCAATTGTATAAATTATATGTTTTCCTCGTGATTTAATTATTTTTAATTAATTATTTTAATAATATTTACAGAACTTTTTCGCACCACCATTCTCTCACTTATTAACTATATCTCATTCTATTTTATTTTAGATTTACCCTAATCATTTTATCTGAGCATACAAAATGTAAAACTAAATATTCTGCTATTGGTTGAGTATTACTTTATGTAATACAGACAACAGAGAGTTTCCTCCGCGGTAAAACCTGTACATATTAGCCTTGGCTAACCTAACTAATCGGAAGTCCCCACATCGTAGTTAACTTCACGATCAGTCAAAAAGCTAATACGAATAATAGGTATGACTGTTACCTTTTTTTTAAAACATTGTGACGCCAGCCATACGGGAATCGGTTTAATTGATCAATAATACAATTAAATGTACCCAATCCATGCGAAAAAATACCGAAGATATTGTCTTTAACCATTGCACTATGGTCCAAAAGACTTCTTGTTTTGGAGTAAAGTCGACATTTTTATGTTATTTAAAGTTATTTAATAGCTTCACTGAAGCTTTTATGAGTTTTCCGAACCACACAATCAAACCGCTTCTTTGCATAAAGAAATTGGCGTCAATTTATTATAATTTCTTTTCTTCACACATCTAAAGGAGTCATCTAATCTATGTACATACGACCATATATGTCACCCCCAATGATGGGGGGTTTCTATAATAAGGCACAGCGCACATTTTCCCATATCACAATATCACACTAATTCAACGATCTGCATGTACTAACAACCAATTGCCTGGCGAGCAAAATATAAACACAACACACAACAATCACTTATAAAAAAGCTAATATACTTTTAAAAAGACAAATGTATATGCATACGAATTCAATTTAGACATAAACTCACAGATCCAAAATAATAAGGAAAAATCAATGGGCTTGAAACTCACATTCAAATTCTTTGTCTTTGTTATCCGTAGTAACGCATGTGACATTTATACAAACAAATATGATATCTCAAAAGTACTATGCGAGTTCTGGTCAAACGCATCACTCAATAATAACTTCCATTCACAAAGAAAACAAACTAAACTAAATTAATCAACTGAAATGCAAACCGCCATTGAGGGGCCGCATCAGAAAGCCTGCCAAATAAAAACAGGTACTAGATAGTCGCCAAATGGGATGCTCTGCTGCTCTAGCTCTCTGCTCACACAATAATAGACGAACTCGGTGATTGGGAATTAGGACCAAAAATGATGAAGTGCACAATCAATCTTTAACTAACCGAAAAATTTGTGTTCAGATTGAAAACGTGGAATCCCAGCTCTTGCCACTAGAAATGGGATCCCACAAGTATCACCAGTATCTGCAATTCCTTTTGTAATTGTATAATAAACTTAATAGAATTATAAGTCTACTTAAATCACTTTAATTTTGTGCATACGCTAATGATTATACACTAATAAACAAACAAAAAAATAACTTTAAACATAAATCAGACATCCAAGAATGGTTCAATTACTCTGGAGCTAGTCTCTTCTTACCAAAATCAAAGAAAAAGTAAAATTGTATAATTATTTGTAATATCAATTTTAAAAATTTAATATTTTTTTAAATATTAGATACTACTATAACTTATAAATTTAAATGAGACGAACACATACTACAACTAGTAATATAAATAGCTTAATAGCTAAATATTATAAAATGTCTCTGCAGCACATTCCAACTGCCATATTTTAACCATTAGTTATGTAATAAACTCAATTATTATTTCAATAATTGATTATGGATTATTCCTATATGGAAGAGCTAAAATTTACAAAATAAAACCCATATACCACCCATATACCACGAATCTAATATTAGGACAAAATAACACAGAACTAAACACGCTATACTAAAAAACATTAAAATTATATCCACTGCAAAAAAATCCATTAAAACATCATTAAAAAAATTTGCGAAACGAGTCCCGAGCGTAATGCGATACTACTACATCCTGTCTCAATATTTAGTAAAAGAGAACCTCTCCATCGTGGTCGCTTAACTTCTCTAAAATAAAACAAGCCCTGATATGGGTCTAAGAAGACAGCGGGATTATTTCTTTTTATGGGCTAAGTTCCATTAAACTATCCAACTATCTCAAACAAGCCTTCTTGGTTTAATAAAAAGCTGACTCGCCTCAGAAGCATAAAGTCTAACCTCGGTAGTATGTTCACGTCAGTGACAGGACCTTTGATGTCGCTAATTTTAACCATAAATTAAATTAATTGAAACATCCTGTCACTTTTTAAAAGGATTTGGTAATAAAAATGCAATTAATTAAGGTTAGCTGTCAAAATAAAAATTCAATGAATTAGGGTTAGATGTCAACCTGTCAATAGGGGATCGGGTGATAAAAATGCAATTAATTGGGCTCACTGATTGAGTGGTGAAGAGGCATGTGTTTAACGGATACGAGTGCGAATGCGAGGGAGCGATGCCGCACGGAGCGATCCCACACGATCATGTTCAATTCATGTTCAAGGGACGGGGGCACTTAAAAACTCGTGTGTCTACTTCGAAGGATGAGTGGAGTCCGATCCCGCATGATCATGTTCAATTTAAAAAAGGACGGGGGAACTTGAAAAACACTAGTCTTCGAAGGATGCCTACCAACAATCTCTCACATAAAAAAGAGAAGATTTGATCTTTGTACTTTTTTATGAAATTATCTATTCTGATTACAAGTTCCTTGATTGTAATAGAGGTTATGTTTGGACCCTTTTTTTTAAGGCTCATCATTTTGTTGGCTCCTTGAGCGTCTACTTGCTTCAATTTCCAAAATTTGAATGAACAAATCCATCGCAACTTTTTAAACAATACGTTGAACTAGTCCAGTCAATTGAGAATATTCAACAAGTCGATCACGGATGATACCTTTGTTTCTATCTCGCTTAGTGAAGTTAGCTCAGTGAAAATTTTAACATCAATCGGTCCTGATTTAAATGACTCATTCTGGTATGAGAGATCAACAACAATAGGATCCTTTGCCATGAATTCTATCGAAGATAAGAAAGCTTGTGGTTCCCGGTTGTAGTAGCTCTCTCTCTCCCTATTTTTATTATATTTAATATTTAAATCCTCATAGGGATATACCTCAGAATTAAGATATACTTTGGCATTACTCAAATTGTTTGTGAACAACATTTTTGTAGCAATTTTATACAATTTTCCATCCATTGTCTTAACATATTTATCATAAGTGTTTTTAACCAGAAGGAGAATGAGTTTATGTTTACAGTTTAATACAACTTTTTTATATTCTTCTTCGAATCCCATTAGCATTTTTAAAAGTACGAAAAAGCTGAAATGTCCTCCGGAAGGGATATCTCCTCCACTCCACCCAGCATTACGATAACGAACTCCTTCCTGTTAACCAACTGAGAGAAATTTCTTGATAGTCGATGTAATCCCAGTAAATTGAGTCCTATTCAGCTTACACCCATTTAACTCATAAATTATTTCGTCCAGAAAATATACCATGCAATTATTTTTGAGCATAGCACAAAAACTATTTATGCTGCTTATTCCTGTATTTGCATCAATCATTTTGCAAGTGTTACTTCAAAGTGGAGAAAACTTTCACACGGAAGGACATACAAACCTTGGTTTTGTATTGTGATGCGAACTTCATTATTCGTCTTCAAGTTTTGTTGACATGGTTTTCTTAAACATAAAAAATTTCATTCATTTGAATATTAGTTTTGAAACTTTATTGAATATTATTAAATCGCAATGATTTTAAAATCAAATTATTTTTCAATTATAGAGTAGGTCGGCGATGTGAAGCTCCTTGAGGTGATGATGATGCTTTTTTTCAGCTTTAGATTTGATAATGATATCAATGTAGCTATGTGGCGGCTTTTTATTATAAATAATCATTCTGTTGCTCGCAAGTGTAGACGAATTGATACAGTTTCTCCGCGCAAATAAACTAAATCTCCGTTCTGCTGACTTATCTTTACTTTAAGTGTGCTTATTTATCTAGTGTTGTCAAATTCCGTGGTGTAATGTTCATTTTATAACCGGAGGGAATTGATTTGGTCTATTCCCTACATATGAGCCACTAATAATGTTACACTCCAATCTAATAGAATTTATTTTATTATATGAGATGTAAGTTTCATTATCATGTGGTTTTAATATGCGTTTATTAAATCCGAATAGCAGACCAATAGAACGTTCATGGTTAAAATATATTTTTTCATTTTTAGTAACAACTTGAATTTATAATGTGTTGGTGTTGCATTCTATTTATACAGTGTAATGAAGTTCAAGTCCTTGAGCTTATTGATAATATATTTTGTAATATCTTCGAGCTCATATGATCCCACAGGTATTTCCATCACTTTATTACCAATATGAAAAAGATTGTTCCTCTGATCAACATTTGGCATAGAATTGAATGTATAAAAGTAGAGATTAATAGAAATCCAAATTTTTCCTCCCAACATAAACGAATCATAGTCCATATTACTGTGTACATGATCTCGATATATATGTCGCATGTTCAAGTAAACATGGAATATGTGTCGATCGGTTACTTAGTTAAATATATAAGTTAACTAAGTAACCAGGCGACGACAATGACCGAACGTCCGAAAGCTCGATCCGGCCAAATTGATGACACAGCGTCTGGCCGGAATATGGCCCGTATATAGCCTGCTTCTATTTTATGTATGTTAGCTTTAAGAGTCAGTTCTCATTTGCTTCTTAATGAATAAAGAGTTAAAGCTCATAACTTGAAACACCGGCAACTGCCGTTATCTACTTATTTACATTACACCCGTCTGAGTCTCTCGACCAGCGGGCAAAAGAGGGCAGTTACCCTCTCATCGCGATCAGCCTATTTCTACACTAGCACCACCTGCTAACTGGCCAACTACCGTCAACTACGGCTCACCAATGTCACACTCCGCTACGGACACATAGCCAGTCGGCTCCACCGCGGCGCAGCAGTACAGCCAGCCGGCGCTCAAACTAAGTAATGCCTGCAACTACGGCTTAGCAACCCCCCACTCCGCTACGGATATATAGCCGCCGGCTTCATCCAAACGTAGCAGTTTAGCTAGCCGGCGCACGAACAACTTATTTCGCGCCTAGCGTAAATTTAAAACACACTCACATGCAAGTGAGCTCTACTCAATGCATTAACTTTCCGGCTTTTGTTATACGTAATAATAATCGCTATCGCTGTCAGAATATTTTCTGTAGCTCCAATTCCATTATTATAAATAAAATAAAGTACATTGACCAACACACTCATTATTCGATTGATTATTGATCAAGAGATCTTTTCGTACTGGCTTTATTAAGTATGGCGTAGGGTTTATATACATTTTCTTGAGTCAAAGGGTATTTACTCAGGTCTACTTTGGGTTACATTTCCCAGATACATGGTTTATCCTATCATAAAAGTTCCAGGTGGATACAGATATGTGAACTACTTAGATAACAAATTCCCGCGAAGTACGCATGCAGATGGTGTAAAAACGTGACCGATCGTGGGATTCATTTATGGTCCGAAGTAACACGTGTGCACAGGCCTGCATCGTCCCCAATCTTATCAATAAATGCCAGTGGCCGCTGCGAACTATTTTCTCCCTGATGAAAATTCTACATTCTCCCGCCCGTTGAACGGACGTTGACTGTAAATGGTTGAGTTGAGAGAGTGGACGTACTTGCAGGTGTAGTATTTTGATGATTTGTTTGCATTCTTAATTGCTCAACGTTTAGTACAATATAAACATTTCGGCTCTAGCATGAAGCCTCCGCTTGGAAATACACTAATTGTGAGTTTATATAATATTACATTGGCGACGTTCGGTCCCCTTAAATTATGGGCATTTAATTCAGCTCTTTAGTGTTGTTGGATTTGTTTATATCTAAATTACACACACATACTTTGTGTCAGCTTCGCAACACCCCACTACACTCCACTTTCTTTGTCTGTCAGGGCAGCAGCTTAGCAACCACGGTCCCTCGATGGTGGCAATTTTTGTTAGTGGAATCCATATAGCTCCACATGAGCTTCCCATTCCTAGGCTATAGGGAGAGTAGACAAATAGCTAGCTACTCGGTGCCAGATAGCGAACGACTTCCCATTGCTTCCGCACAAATACAAATACGGGCAACTACAACTACACATACTAATATGGCATTTAATGCAGAGCAACTCCAGAGCATAATTCAGCCTGCCCTAGCCAACTCTCTGTCGGAAAAGCTATTGACGATCTGACTGGCCAAGTGGCAGCGGCGTGGGTTTCACCCGCCCAAGTTAATGCTTAAGATCTATGAGCCTATAGACATAGTGAGTGGCGTTATCTACAATAAGCCACTGGATACTGATAAGTGTCTGCCCGAGTTTGCGAGGGCACAGGAAACATACGTCCCCTGGCGGCAGGCAGTGGCAGCCGCATACCACATATTTAAGGGTTATGAGCAAAGCTCGCGTCATTACCATGCTGTTATAATTATAAGAAGAAAAATAAGAGGCCCTGCCGATGCCGTGCTGTCTTCGTTTGGCACTGTGTTAAATTTCTATGCGATCATAAATCGACTCGATTTCACATACAGTGACAAGCGGCAGATGCACATCATCGAGCAGGAGATGGGCACCCTCAGACAGGGAAGCCTCACACTTTTGCAGTACTATGACGAGGTGAGAAAAAGCTCACCTTGCTCACCACTAAAGCCAATATTTCCTACGAAGCGTCAGCAGCAAAGGTTTTATGTGAAAGTTCCGGGATGATGTACTCCGCGTATTTATTTCGGGACTCAAGAGCAGCCTCACAGAGTCGAAGGACATGCTAACGGCACTGGCACTGGCTCAAGATCATGAAAGATATACATTCGCATCGTCGTTTGCAAGGAGTCAGGAAGATAGGGACAAAAGGCAAACTCCAAGGGCGCAAGAACACCAACATGCACTGCAGCAGCCAAGCCCCCAAGATGGGGATGGGAAAAGTCCGCACTTTGCTAAACAGCACAAGGCGCAGGTGCACACTACTGCACGCAGCGATTGGCGTCTTGGCAGTACACCAGAACCCATGGAGGTTGACCCATCATTATCCAAGATGCTAAAACCATCACAGGCATCCAGCCGATCAGGCCCACAAAAAAGGGGTGAAAGAGGGTGAATCACATCGCGCAAAGCGCTGACACAACTGCCAACACAGACACCACCGCGGCTTCTAGCGCGGCACAAGAGATTGATGAGGTCGCCATCTATGAATGCGATTCCGATGCAATTAATTTTGTATGGGAAAATCCCTGCTACCCGTCATCAGACGAAGAGTAGCAGGGATCGACTTGAGACTTCTCATCGATACGTGCGTGGCCAAAAATTTCATCCGACCATACGAAGGATTGAAAGGTGTCCACCCGGTAGAATCTCCCTTTAAAATTCATTCTATTCATGGTGTTACTACTATCACGGAGAAATGCTTCGTTTCAATTTTTAATTTGAAGGCCACGTTATTCATCTTACCTGACTTGTCTTACTTTAATGATATCATTGGTCTCGACCTGTTAAAACAGGCGGGGGCATCACTTTGTCTAGCTTCCGGCCACCTCATACGGGGCAACGAAGAAGAGAAAAATGATTTTCACTCATGATCCGATGTTGATTTCACTGAAATGGACTGCCCAGATGCACAACCCTTAGTCAAAAAAGCATTCTTGAAAATGCTCAGCGATAGGAAAAAAGCTTTCGCTAACCCTAATGAGGCCCTACCCTATAACACGTCGGTGGTAGCTATCAGAATGTTTGATGAGGAGCCCATTTATGCTAAACTTTACCCATATCCAATGGGAGCAGCAGATTTCGTCAGTGGCGAAATTCAATATCTGCTTAAAAATGGGATAATCCAGAAGTCGAAGTACCCCTACAATAACCCAATATGGGTAGTAGATAAAAAGGGCACCGACGAATTTGGCAAGCGGAAAATGCGTTTGGTGTTGGACTTTCGCAAACTGAACGAGAGAACAATACCCGACAGATACCCCATGCCGAAAATCTCGATGATATTAGGAAATTTAGGCAAGGCCAAGTATTTCATCAAAAAAATGCAGCTAGCATTTTCCAAAGAACTATTGACTTAATACTGTAATATGTACATTGTTTTTTTTTTTGTTGTATATCACTAGCCCGTGTATCAATATTGTTGAGCAAGGTATTGCATGAGCCATCTCAATAGAGCCATCACAACGTTCTTCAGGGGCTTCAGGGTTTCGATTACCTCGGATTCATCCCATTTCCTGCAACTGCCATAGTTGGTAATGCCTGTCTTTACAGCATGCGTCGCAGAAAAATATTGACTGAGAGGATTCCCAGTTTCATGTGGCCGTAATATTTTGTTTTGACTCGGTAGCTTATAGGACTGCCTTATCTCAAGGTCTGTACAGTAGAAGTGGAGAACTATCGATGGTGGGCCCCAACGATATTCGACGATGGTTAAGTTTAAGCCATCGACTGATCGATAGTGCCATCAATAGGCGCCGATAATATCACTCAACACATTTTTTTTTTTTTTTTTTTTTTTTTTACAAAAAGTTATGGTTTACATCAACAAAAAGTGATTGGTTTGATTAATAAATAAAAGAATATTAACATTCTTCTCATTGAGCCGGGTTCGCCTTTCCTTTTGATTCACCTGGAATAAAAGTAATATATAATAATAGCATCTACTCGCGCGTTTCCGGTTTTGCCCTGGGAACTTGCATCTACTGTGACGGGCAAATCAATTTGCGAATCTTTGATGGCGACATTTGCCAGATCATTTCCAAAAATTGTTGATGCTTGCTACGTGCTTAAGATGTGCTGAATTCCTTCTTTTTTTTTTAAGCGGGGATAATAAAACTTTATAATAAAACTTTGGCAATGGAAAAAAGATTGTTCCAATCAATTAATATTACTCGCAATGTATCTGCAATATTTTGCGAACAGTGATTAGTTTTGTTCAACAGTTTTTTTGTAGCCAAGAATGGTTTTTAGTTAGTAAGCATTGGCAGTTGATGTCCACAAGACACATGTATTAGATATATACAAAAAATTTTGAAATATTACTAATAACTTGACAGAAGTTTTCTTAAACAGATTAACCATTAGCACATCTCGTGAGTCTTGCTTGGCAGTTTGTATCTACGGACCAATACCTGAGTGTATTTCACAAATCCCTCATTTTTTACGATGTTGTAGGGCTGTACATCTTTAGGATAGATCTTAGTTAAGGCGTCATTAATGTCGGCCTTTCGCTTAGAATTGGACTCGTACAAGGCAGCACTTTTAAAGTAGGACGCAACAGAGTGCATACTGGATTTGCAACTCCTACTTGATAAAGCAATTTCGTTACTGTTTGCAAGTCCAGCTGGTGTGCAAGCGTGTGTGGTCTGGTTTATTAATTTCCAAGACAGGTTGAAACCTTTTCAAGTGGTCGTGCAATTTCGATGTATTTCGCTAACTTTGTACTATTTGCCGCAGTCAAGGCATTTGGCATTTTTTTTGTGCTCTGCTTATTTTCAAAAGGTCCGCTTTGAGGGTCTGTGTTGGCGCAATCGCAGTCCTGCTTCTCTGTACTGCATGGTACGATAGGAGTGGCTGACAATCGATGTTTATCTGAAATTCGACACATTTTGATAAAAATACTTATGCATAGCACATGAATACCTTTTTTAAAAAAGGGATCCATATCTATTTGTTTTTTTTTTTTATCAGAAATTGTTGACAATACATTATTTTTCGAAATGTGAAACGCCAGCCATCGATCGCACTATCGCTAGCCACTATAGGTGTTTGCTGCTATCGATGGTGACATCGATTGTTCTCCACCTCTACTGTACAGATTATTTAAATTCGCTTTATATTGAGTTTTTATTATTTTCTGGTCTTACTCCGAGCAAATGTCCCCGGAGTGTGGGGTCAGAAGTTTATCTTAGCCTGCAACTTTGCAGTTTCTTGTCGTGGGAACAGGGTGTGTTCACTTATAGTAGATGCCCTCTTCTACTCCTCCTTATATCATGGCGTCTGGTCCCAACCCTTTTTCTAGTTGTCTGGTCCCATGAATGAGTTGTTTTGATATCTTGGTCGGCGTTGGTTTTTTATGCAGGTTCTAAATAGATGTTTAGGGGAGGAGTTCCTTCGACTGTTATGGAGGTTAAAGTGCAGCATCCACAGCGTCAAAATACTTTGCTCACCTCCAATCGGCGGGTTGACTATTACTGTCAGCCCTCCTCCCCTTCTGAGTTGTTCAAGGCGTGCTTTTCCTCGGGGTGACACTTTTTAAAGGTCCTTCGCCCCTTGCTATGATTTTCAGAAGCGCATATAGACCACCCTCCTTGCGTAGTATATTTGCAAAGTGTAAGATCATCCAATCTGTCTGGATTCTGCCTATGAAGTAGGAAAGAGTACCTTTGACTTTGATATAGACGGTATTAATTCGCCTTATACCATTTCCAGCTTTACTCTTCCTACAATGCTTCCAACTGGCGACAATATGTGTTAGCCACTTCAGGGCTGGGTCATCAATGCATCTCCGAATTTACAGCTGGGAGTTTTGTTGTCTTCATCTTATTAGCGAGTCCAACTATTGGCGTCATCTTGGTTGCATGCGTACTAAGTAAGGTTAAAGTCAAGGTTAAAGCTTTTAGTTTAGGAAGCCTATATATATACGATTGAGGTTAAGGGTTAACATTTACACATAAAAGACTAAAGGGTTCGTGAATTTTATACGATTCTAACCAAATTGTTGGCATTTACTAAAATAATAAAGATAGAAATCTTACAATTTGAACAAATGCTATTCAAAGAATTTCGCCACTAGTGCCAATAAAAAATTCGGCTTTGTCGTATTTATTACAAAAAAAAATTTGTTTACTTATAATAATATTTTACAAAATGTTTGAACTTAAAAATGATCTTTTTCATTTTTAAATTGAAAACTATTTTATTATTTTTTTAATCTTTGTAAACTGGTAAATAGGCAATGCCATTTATCATCCTTCTCCTCTTTTTCATCATCTGACTGATCAACGGCCTTGTATGAGCCTTCATCGGGACATTTAAAAATACATAAAACTCTATGAAATACATCTGTAAAAGTAGATATGCGACTATATTTTATAGCATGTGACTTTCTTTCACCTGCATCGTCATTATTTTAATTTTTTTTTCTACCGCATTGCGTTATATTCGCTTTCTCTTTCTCAATAGCAACAACTAAGCTAGATGCAAGCGATACATAAGCAATGAATTGGTTAACTTTTTTTAAAATTAATTATATTTATTTAGGGTTCACTCAGGCACTTTTCACCAATATTTTCTCTAATAGGCCGCTTCGCATTTGTTCCTTCTCCTCACCTGTAGGAACACTGCATGCGTGAACTTAAACACACCTGTAATAATGTAGGATTTTCCGGAAACGGGCAAAAACGGGGAAAAAACATTAAACCCGCTTTACTATATATACTGTTATTAATAACATACTTGAACATTTGTGATTAGTAGCGCTATACAGAAGTAATACTCCAAAAAACATAGGGACAATTGTTAGTATATGCCTAAAAATACAAATACAACTCAAAAACAACACATTACTATAAAAAAACGTGGTAACATTTAATATACATTTATATACATTTACCGTCGATTTATATATACACAGTTTTAATTTATGTAATTTTTTAAGTAAAAAATAAAAAGTACGCCCAAGTTTATCAATGTCTCGCGTTTTTTTTTTACGATTTGAAGCTATCAAAAATCAGCTGACTTCAGATATGCGCCAAATAATAAGGCTACTCCATAAAAATGTATTAAAATTATTTTAGTTCTATCTAATTATTAATTAACCCACAAAAAAAAAAATAACTGCATAAAAATATAAAGCATAAAAAATTGTATTTATGCCAAAATTTCGGTCTTTTTACCCATAGTGCAGTGGCGCAACACCAAAGATAAATAGGATCTAGTATTTCTACTCGGTACGTGTAAATTAGGCTGACCTAGGTCAGTACTCTCCACGTAAAGACGGACTGGGTTAAAGATGAAGGTAATAGCTAGCATAGTTCTCCGGTTGGCTTAGGAAAAAAGTTTATTAGGAGAAGTATACTAGTATATGAGGGTACTTTCGGTCTGCATCCCAGTACAACGTCATAGAGCGATAAGTGAAAGTTCTATTGAACTGATTCGATGCGTTTTCGGTGGACATCATATTTTGGATTCCAAACGCAGAATCTATACGCGAAATTTTTGCGTTTATTGTTTTACGAAATCTAATACTTGTAGTGCAGAAGGAGCGAGAGTCAGCACAATTAAATTCCGTAATTAAATGCAATTAATGCACAATAAAGAAAAGCTGCATGCACACGTGAAGTGAACGGTAAGATAAGACGGTAACGGTAAATAAGCGTAAAAAGCACGACCGTACACTTTGAGAGATAACAGAAGAATGTATATAAAAATAAAAACAGTATCTGAAAATATAAATTTAAAATGTCTAATAATAAAATATTAAATATTAAAGCTATTACTATTATTAATTTTATTTGTATTTTATTTTTTATTAATAAATAAAAATATGAACATTTAATATGAATCGCTAATATATACTTATTATATTTAACCATTATATTTACACTACTTTTAACAGATATGAATGTTGTCACTAAATTTTGATGCTCTAGATTGCTGAGTCTCTTCGAGACATGAACGGGCAGATGCACAGACGGACATGACTAATTCGACTCGCCTGGTGATGCTGATCAACAACATATAATATAAACTTTATATTCTCGGTTGGAACTAAGCTGTTATACCTTTATAACTTATGGGTACCTTATATAATAAATTAAAATCAATTTAACTTTCGTTATCTATACTAAGAAAATTAAAAATAATATAATCAGTAACTTACGCTTTCGAGTTACTTGAATTTCATTAAGCTGATCACTTCTTTTTTGAGATAAATTAACAAAATGATTCTGCAACATAATCCAAAATTGTTGGTGCTCCCGAATTTGCAGCTCCCCTGTGTGAATTGATTTTTCAATTTGTTTAATCTGCAAAAATTTTATATGATATTCAAATAATTATAATAATGAGTTTAATGTTACCTTTAACTCAGTGGGGTTTCCAGAGGCATCGCCAAATAATTTTTGCAAGTTTTCAATTTTATTGTTTACCTTTTCAAACAATTTCATTTTCATTTCAATTTGAACATGGATTTTCTTTAAGTCATTCTCAAGAGTACTAGATTTACTTTCACAGCTATTTAAATTAATTTTTATATTATCATTGTTAGACTTGGCAGTAAATACAGAACTTCTAAGTTTTTCTACTTCCAGCATGGACAATGCCAGTTGATTTTGAACTTTTGACAATGATAAGTCTACATAGCGGCGTTGTTCCTGCGATTTATTCAATAATTTTAAACGAAAAGCTGAAGCTTTATCTGTAATAAGATGATCTTGTGCCATTTTTAATATGACTTCTTCAGCCATAATTTTTTTTTTATAATATTTATGTAATGTAAAGTCAAGCCTGCGAATTTCGGAGAAAAGTCGACTCCCTTCTCTTATTGATTCTTGTAAATCCGATTCTGTTCTAGTCAGAAAGTCCGGAAAGTCATCAAGTTTTTTTTTAAGTCTGAAAAGTGTTCCGTTTTCCTCTTCACCTACAAAATAAAAAAATAAACATTTTCCGTACATAGTTATTGTTATAACAGAACAAGTAATCAAACTATAGTCGTATGTGCTCGACTTTGAGATACCCTGTACCCAACCGTTAGGGCGTTATATTACAATACAATTACAAAATTTATTTTATAGCGTTGTACAGAAGTTCATAAAATAAATCACCAGTCGAATAAGATTTTAAATAACGTAATAAGTTATATCGCATATATTAAATCGGCAAGCAAGTAGTATTTAAACGTCAGTGTAGGGACCTTTGTTGTCGCTAATTGCCGTCATGAATTAGATTAATTGCAATAACCTGTCGCTTTTTAAAAGGATATGGTAATAAAAATGCAATTAATTAGGGTTAGCTGTCAAAATCTCAAGAGACTAAGGTAATAAAAATTCAATGTATAAGGGTTAGATGTCAACCTGCCAATGGGGGATCAGGTAAAAATTCAATTAATTAGGGTCACTTATTGAGTGGTGAAGGGGCATGTGTTTAAACACTACACTGAGGATACGAATGCGTGTACGAATGCGAGAGAGCGATCCCGCACGTGCTTACCCACGATCCCCGATCCCGCACGGAACGGTCCCGCACGTGCTTACCTGCGATCCCTCACTTACAAGAAAATCGGGTCGTGGGTGGCTGAGACACATGTGTGTATGAACATCATAGGAGTGAACGACATAGGAGTGGGACGAATGCAGCAGAGTGGAAAATAACACGATTCTTCGAAGGATGCCTTCTAACAAGCGGTCAATAGGGGATCGGCTAATAAAAATGCCGGGACGATTCACCGGCCTTCGACCACGACCGTTTTCGCTTGATATTGTCGTATGTGATCCATTTTTCGTCGCCAGTCACCATCCGCTTCAAGAATGGGTCGAGTTCGTTCCGTTTCCGCAGCATATCGCAGGCGTTGGTTCGGTCCACAAGGTTTTTTTGCGTCAAATCATGCGGCACCCAAACATCAAGCTTTTTTTTTGTATCCAGCCTTCTGCAGATGGTTTAAAATGGTTTGGTGACTAGCTCCCATCTCCTGGGCGATGTCACGAGAAGCCACATGCCGGTCTTACTCGATGTATTCCATGATTTGATCGGTATTTGTCGTCACAGGTCTTCCGCCGGCTGGCTTATCCATGGTGTCGTTGTCACCGGCTCTGAATCGTCGAAACCATTCCTCCGCGGTTCGAAGTGATAGAGTACCATCCCCCAAAACCCCATTCATCTCACGGAACGTTTCTCTAGCGGATTTGCCTTTAACGAAGAAAAACTTTAAAATAGCGCGAATTTCGGCGTTAGTAAACTTCATGTTTACACGTCTATAACTGGTGAACGCAATATCCAAACTAATCATGCATAGCGTCGTTTTGTAGGTTATGTCAAGACCTTTTAAATTATGTATAGTGTTGCCAGATACGAGCTCTGTAGCGCTTTGTACATAGCCGCGAAATTCAAAAGACAAAAAGGCGGAAGGGAGATATTTGACAACCTTATATTATATAAGATTAATACAAAATATTTGTATAACAAGCATACATATAAAAATATATATATATAGGTAATTAAATAATGACATTTAGCAAAAATTGATAACAACTGCTCTCAAGAAAAGTGTAACCAAAAAAATGTAAACAAAACAAAAGCAAAACATGGTGGTCCAATCTCTGTATGTGCACTGACATGTCTAACGCCATGCTTATTTTTTACAATGCCATGAATTCCTTTTTTAACGACTGTGTTCCGTTATACTATCTTTCAATCTCAAACAAGCCTCCCTGTTACTATTTATTATAATAATACTAAAAATATTATATTAATTAATTATTTAAATGTCGCCGCTCGATTTAGTTACCAAACGTAATTAAATAGTAGTTTTGGAACTTTTTCAAAACGAAAAAAGTGAATCTAGATTATACGTTAAATATATTTATTTTACAATTTTTATTAAAATATAAATACATATTAAATATGTAAAAGTGTAAGCAAATAATGTAAACAAAACAAAAGCACAACATGTATTAATCAGCTGGTTCCCTTTCTGTCCGCTCCCCTTAAAATCAAACCTCGGTAAGGTATACAGGCACCATCTGTTCACAGAACACCAACAACAGATGATTTGGTTTCAACTTTTCTGAACCACCTAGCAGTAGTTGGTGTTTTAGTGTCACCGACGGAAAAATAGCTCTCAGAAGATAAATATTTATTTATTCCGATAAATATATATATGCAAAACATTTGACTCTTATCACAGATTCGTATTTCTGAATTAATATAAAAAGTATGCTGAAATATTAAAAAATATAATATAACACATAATATTATTAACCCAATAGTGAATAGGCCCGCATTGTTACGGTATCAAGCATGAAAAGTAACAAAGGACAAAATATTCTTGCTAGCTTCGAAACGAAATAACCACGCATACATGCATCCGTGTATGTGAATGCATGAACACGCACACATACAAATGCCAATTCAAGCGCACGACAACCTTCTTTGAGATCTGAGCGGTCGATGCGAGCGAGAGCGTAAAGAGAGAGAGAGAGAGCAAAATTGCCGAGCATTCCCAAAGCTGCGGGGAATGTCGCATACGGCTCTCTGGGGCCTGTCGCTACAAATTTTTGGTTCCATTTTCGTTGTATGAAATAAGTAGTCTATATGCTCTATGGTTGGTGGTTTAACAAACGCCACAAGCTATATAATGTAAAGTATAATTAGCCTAAGGGACTATGTGTTTGGTATGTTTTCAGGATCTGCTTGTGTTCAAATTGAGCCGAAAACCATTCTATTTTTTCCATTTTTATTTAATTTAATTACTTTGTGTGTGTTGCTTTTCATTCGATCGGTAAATCTTATTAATATTTTGGTTGTCGTCACAATGCAGGCGAGTTCTTCTAAAGTCGATGCGTTTGGTATTGTTTTGACGCAAGGCCAGAATAATGTGTTGCAATCCTGTTTCACACACACTTGTTCTTAGCACTTCAATTCTAATAAAATATCTATTTATTGTGACAATAGTCATTAGTTATACAATGTCAGGTATGTTATTAATAACTAAATGTATTTTTCCTTATTTTTATTAATTAATAATACATATTTTTTTAAATAATTTTTTAAATTAATTAATTAATGAACTAATAAAATAAAAATACGGACAAAGCTAAATCGATTTATAGCTTATATGTTGAGTTGGTGTTTTAGTTACCGGAGACCATTCCAGATGATGTAACCTTTTGTTTTCTTTGTTTTCATTTAGAGGAATCTGACCTCAAATCCATAGAAGCCGCTGCTACTCCAAAATTGGCATAGGATATCTCTGCGTAGGACTTCGTTAAGAGATCTGAAGTCAATGTACGTTCCGCTTCCACGTTTTGGTTTTGGCAGTAATAAATCCGATGATGGAGAAGTGCTCTTCCTGATGATTTCGTACTTAAAAGAAGATCCTTTTCAAAACTGAATGTCGTTCTTTATGAGAGACAATGCGGCTGCGTATTAGATGCCTCGATGTTCATCGACGTAGTGTTGCATATGCCAAGTTCAGAAAGATCTTCGGCAAAACAATCTGAATAGCAATTCAATGAATTTCTTAATAGCTTGCGTTGGGAGCTTTTGGCATCAGCGTTTTTTTTAACTTCATCTCATAAAATGTTTCTGTCATCATTTATCCTTCATCGACGATCACATCGAAACCTTTATGGCACAAAATGTCTGTGCCAAGAAATACTTTTATTTAAAAGGATCAATCAAGGATTTCGCCGACGAGACTACCTTGTATAATTGTATTATTGTCGGTACCTTACGTGAAACGATCAAGACAAAACAAATAACACGAGATCGGTAGTATAGCTTGAGTCTGGCTCGCACTTTTGGGTTTAAGCTAAGTATGTGCAAGACAATTATACTATAGCTCTCGTGTCTATAGGTTTTTTGGCTTGGAAGTTTCCTCGTCTAACAAACAACATTTGCGGTAAAAAATTAAAAAAACTCGGTCTCATCTCACTCTCGGTTTTCGGATAAGGTTAGAACAGAGCTAGTCGGTTTCGCATATAATATAGCCGTCATCGTCGTCGCCAAGGAGCTTGCTGTGGAGGACCTCTACAATAAGCGTGGGCAAATTTGGATCATAGCTGACCAGTTTGCGACTTCACACTAGCCGTGCTAGTAAGCAGCAGGAAGCGGGTTGCGATTGCAAACATCCGAGTCTGTGATGCACTGGTGAAGTCATCCACAGCTATCTAATACCTAAATTCCATAATTCCCACAAGGTTACCCTTGTGAGAACATCTAGCGTACACAAGCACCAAGGCGGAGAGCTCGTTCCGCTTTTTTATTAATGATCTTGCTTAAAACATCTTGCCCCAAACAGAGGAGAAAACTGCTCCTAATCAGCGTGACAATGGCAACTATTCTTTATAAATCGCCGGTATTGCTTGAAATCATGGCAATCGCTCGCTCACGCATTACGTTTCTGCCTGAATGTTTGGTTGCATACCACAGGTAAATAATATCTAGTAGTATTGGTAGATTAATTAGCAGAATGCTACTCACTACTTTAAGAGCTTAACCTTCGGTCTGAATCACAGTTCAAACCCATTAAAAAAATCCTTTTGAACTGATTCGATGCGTTTTATGTGGACATCATATTGTGGATTCCAAGCGCAGAATCCATACTCTGAGATAGGACGAACTAATATAGTAAATAAAATCTTTGTAACATAAGGATCATCGAATTCCTTCGACCACCGCTTAATAAATCCAAGCACACCCCTGGCTTTATTAACCATGCACGAAATATGATCAATAAAGTCGAGTTTAGGATCCAGGCGGACGCCCAAATCGTCGACCAGGGTGATTCTTTTCAAAGAGCATCCGTTTAGCATATAAGTCGCAAGCATGGGAGTGACACGTGAGAATGTCATTAGCTTGCACTTAGAGCCATTTAAATTTAATAAATTAACATGGCACCATGCTTGAAAGTTATTCAGATCTGTTTGTAAATCCGACTGGCAAG
Source organism: Drosophila kanapiae (assembly GCA_008042475.1). Classification (NCBI taxonomy): domain Eukaryota; kingdom Metazoa; phylum Arthropoda; class Insecta; order Diptera; family Drosophilidae; genus Drosophila; species Drosophila kanapiae. The sequence continues at coordinate 19,645 of VNJM01000835.1, forward strand.
AGCTGTCTTTATACTGCACACAAAGCTTAACGTCGTCTGCGTACATGAGCACTCTAGAGTTAGCCAAAACTTCGGGCAGGTCATTAATAAATAATGTAAACAATAAGGGATCCAAATGGCTCCCTTGCGGGACCCCAGAGGTAACCCGGAGAACATTAGAAATGTTGTTTTTAAAGAGGACTTTTTGCGTCCTGCCAATCAGATAACTTGAGATCCATTTAAGAAGATCAACAGGAAAACCCATTAAATCGAGTTTCCTAACAAGAAGGGGGTGATTAACGGAGTCAAATGCTTTACTGAAATCAGTATAAATTACATCTGACTGAAAGTTCTTTTGGAAGCCCTTTATTATAAATGAAGTGAGCTCCAAAAGATTGGTCGTTGTTGATCTTCGCCTAATAAATCCATGTTGACATGGAGAGAAGACTGATCTACAAAGATGCTGCAAATAGGGAGTTATCGATTCTTTGAAGAGTTTTGGAATGGCTGACAACTTAGAGATTCCTCTATAATTGTTGGCATCCTTTTTGCTACCTTTTTTGTGGAGATGAACAACAAATGATTCCTTCCAAATAAGGGGAAAGTGAGAGGTTTCTAAGGATAAGGTAAACAATTTTAGAAGGGGATTGCACAAGGCCTCGGCACAGTACCTAAGCACACAGCCTGGTATTCCATCGGGAC
>VNJM01001198.1:0-125113 GCA_008042475.1 Drosophila kanapiae
ATCTTTTCGGAAACACCTATTTTTGGCAGCCAGTTATTCTATCTCTCGGTGTTAGAACTGCTGTGCCACTGTGAAGTGTTACCAGAGCACTGGAGTTACGTGCCTCCGTGGGCCAGGTTCATTTTAGAGACGATCGCTGTATTTCTGATCAGCGAGATGAGCATGGCCCTGGTATGGCTCACCTTGGAGACTGTTTTCCGCAAGCTGATTAGTGAGATCACGACTGCGTCAGGACTCCTCATTGCAACCAGCTACCGATCTCGAAAGCTTATTTTGGAAATCAGTACCGTGTCGGTCAGTATTGTATTCACGGTGATAGTAGCAGCGTTTACAAATTAGCCGTCCAAGGTTCCTTCGAGGGCCGGTGGAACTTGCATTGTTCACCAGAAAGGATCAATATATACATAAGTGTTCCCGATGAATTTAATGGATGCGAGTAATGGAATAATAGGGACATTCTATTTTGTAAGCAATCTTATATAATATTTTGCTATGTTGTATTCAGTTATAAATAAAGGAAGCACGTAATTCATTGCATGAAATTCATTTTCACATATTATTAGTGTTCCATATTTCTGATTTGCTGAGTTCAATTCATCGACATCGAGAGTTGCAATCGGTCTACTTTTTAGAACCCCAAAACAGCATTTAAAAGAAGTCCGCGTGTTTATCTGTGTCTCAGTATGATTTACACCGGTAATTACATTACATTACATTACATCATCGGTGATAATATTGGGCAGAGCGATCGGGGAACTGGAACCACACCCCCGGTCCCGGCATCGGCCTGGCGGCATAGGAACTGTCTGATCAGAGCGCTCTCGGCGAACGAGGAAAACCGGCGCGCGTACAACGGGAGTAGCTGCTAGGGTGTCGGCTTCGGCGGCGACTCCAAGACAATGGACTTCCCTTGACTCCAGCAAGCATACATGGCGATTGTGTGGGCAAAGACGGCTGGCAGCTGCTACGACTGGTTGCCATTAGCGTCGAGCCAGACGGGGCCCAGGATGCTCGGCTTGATCTTCTGCTTCTCACCGAACTCCTGCTGCGGCAATTTCAGCCTGGCCTTTTGCGCCTGCCGGGTGTGTCTATCGTTGTCGCCATTGTGCTGTCACTTGTTGTACTCCTCGGAGTCATCCTCCGAATCGTGCTACTCCTTTTCGTCCTCGCGGGCGCTGAGCGACTCGCCCAGCTCCACCTCTTCGCGGTCCAGCGGGCGGCGGCCGGAGATAGTTTCTTCTTCCGCCAGGTGCCGTAGTAAGGAGGCCTGCGAATGCGCACAAAGCGAAGATACTTGTTTGGCATCCTGGCCAGCTGCTTAGGCTGCACCTCATCGATGGTTAGCCCAGCCATGGACAGGTCATCTTGTTAGGGAGAAATGTGAATCAAGAAGTTCGCTTAGGAACGTGAAGGAAGGTTCCCCAAGGGGATGAGATACCCACCTATTGCATGCTGCTCCCGTTGTCTGAATAAACCGTCTAGCTGGGAGCTCTGCTCGAGGCGCAGGATGTCGTCCTTCATCTGAAAGGGACAGGGTCTGCCTGATGCTGCCCTTGGTACTGTCACAGCTGGAAAGTTCGTGCTCCACGTAGGAGGTGGCATTGGAATAGTCACCAGACTGTTAGGAACAAGCACTTGGCGCGCTTCTTCTGCTGATCCGTCTCTTCGCGCTCCAGGTTCTTTTTGCGGAACTCGTCGTCTCAAGCCCAGCTTTTTCTTGCTGTTGAAACGCCGCAGCAGTCCATATTTTTTTTTGCGGCGTATTGTCGTCATAGGAGAGATTGCGCTTGCGCGGCTCGCTTATGGTCGGCGTACGAACTTCATCCAGGATCACCACTACTCCAGGCTCGCTACCTCCGGAGGCGGAGGCGGCGCTGAGTGATCCGCTGGGCGTAATCACCTTGAACTTCTTGTCATTGCTAGTCGTTTGCTCCGCAGACTTTAGTACGGGTTCCTTTGCTTTAACATAGCAGGGCATACTGCTAAGTTTTGGAAAACGGAAACTCGCTGAAAACAAAAAGAGATAGAGATATGTGCAGGTTCACATATACAAGAGATAGAGATGCACAGATGTGGACGTATTGAAGTAATTTTCCTAAGCGATAGTTAGGCGATAGTTTTTCGGTACAGCTTACAGTAAAGCTTTAAAACCTAGATGGACGCGTAGTGGCTCTTTCAGCTCACATTGCTGTTTCCGTGGGTGGCGCCAGCAAGTCGGGCCAGACGACCGTCGCTCATGCCCAGCCGTCCATGAAGAAAGGCAACAACAAAATCTATTTAAAAAAAGGCGTCAAAGAGGATACAAATAAATGTTGCGATGTCCGCGATCTCGAGTTTGCAACAACAAATACAGTGTATTGTGCCACGCACAAAAAGAAATGGCTTGATTTCAGGTATATATGTATTTCAATGGGCTGGCTTGTTCTAAAGTTTCCCAGCATTATTTTTAATAAATTGTAAAAATTATTTAGGTAGTTTTTTAATATAAGTATGGAAAGAGGATGTCTTCAAACACAATTTCTCTGTGTAAATTATATAAAACTCGAACGATATTCGTTTAATATTGCCACAAAACAATTACCCAAATTGCTTGAAGTAATTGTTGTATGTCAATTTACCGCAAAGGCAAAAATGACACTGCACTTCCATGGATTATAAGAAAAGTCAGAGCTACCTTCTCCAAATCGCACATTATCAGGCAGTCTCCGGTTGCGAAACCGGTGCTCCTGTTTTCACTCTAACGAGATTCTGTAAAATTGAAAAAAACGAGCAAGTTTAACTTGTCGAAATGAAAAGTAAATGCATCAAATCGGATCATTTTTGCAATAGGAAAACAAGTTTTCTCGTTGGCCTATTGATTTTTATTTTAATAATTTCTTAAACTGTGAAAGTGCACTAAATAAGTAATAGAAACGGATAGAATTTAACCTTTGTAGACAGTTGGCAGTCCTTCTTTCTGATATTTAAGCGATTTCTGCCATTATTTTGGTTTTGGTTTCGTGAATATTAGAGTTCTGGTCCAGGATATAATCATATCACTTAATCGATATTATTAATGCTACAAAACTCCGTAGTTTTTTGTTTTTCCCCCATTTTTCAGCAGTCAGATTTGCGATATATCAAGAAATCATTGCACCACCCAACCGACAAAAATTTACAAAAACAACTTTAGTTACTTTATGTATTTATTAGCTAAGAAATAATAATACTCAATACAGGACCAGTTCTTGTATTTAAGGTGGTCAGTGGCTTTATTTCAATGTAGCTACTCAAAGTATAAAGTTTAGTGGCGATTCGCTTTTCATTTATCTACCACTTCTTAAACATTCCTTAAAAATTTCTTCATTGCTTTCCAGAATGTCCTTTATCCAATACTAACTAAATTGTTAAAAAAAATCTATATTTTGTAAAGAATATTTTCCAAATGATTCGTAAATATTCTCCAGTTACCACCCATCGACCTCTAATAAAAGTTAAGTTAAATGGTGCAAGGCTCGCATTTCCTCCGAAAATCACTGCAGTGTGAATTTGATATTAGATTCGCAAAAAAGCGCACAGATGCGATAGAATGTTTGTTTACTGAGCGGTAAATATGGCGTCCATTAGTCACACTCTGGGAACTGCGCAATTGGGAAAGATCAAAGTCGAGCGATACGGAGCAAAGCAAAACCCAAAGGCAAGATGGCCGCCTACGTAGAGTCCTTGTTCAAAAGCACTGGCAGTAACGGCAACACAACATGCAGAGTCCAAGACCTACGAACCGGCACCGATCTCATGCGCTACAAGGTCGGCGGCATCGCCCAACATCATGGCCTGGCGATGCTCAGTCTCAGCTATGTACATATGTATGTGTTTGCCGCCAATGCAACCAAGCCGCTGATCTAAGTCTGGCCCATCAACAAGCAGGAGCAGATGACCAGCCTGCGATTCGTGGTGCCGGGCAGGGTCAACGCCCTTGACTAACGCCCGATGGCCGCTTTCTGGCAAAGAAGAAAATCTATCTGTGACATATGAACAAGGCAAGTACGTCATCAGTGCAAGGACGGAGCCGTGCTTGTCTGGGATATGGCGGCGGACACGACAGCACTGAGCCGCTGCACAGCTTCAATGATCACGGCTTGGTCGTGACGGATCTGTATTCTGGCATCGGTGGTATCCGCTCCCACCTGTTCACGGTCTCCCTCGACCGCTGCTGCAACGTCTACGACCTGCTTGGGGGCACCCAGCTGCTCAGCGTGGTCTTTCCCGCAGCGCTGCACAGCGTGATCGTCAACCAGATGGAGACCCACGTCTATGTGGGCTCCGGCGACGGGAGAAGGCGCCGCGCAGGAAGGTGAGTGCAACTGCCTTTGCTTTTTCCTCTTGACACTAACATCCTTCGGTTTAAAGCAGAAATACCACATGAAGGAGGATGAGCAGCAGGCCATCGTGGGCCACACCATCGGCAGGTCCATCACCTGTTTGGGCCTGAATATGAGCGCCAATTTGCTCGTTTCCGGCGGCGAGGACAATCAAGTGTGCATCTGGGACATTGGAAGCCGGAAACTGATCAAGAGCCTGCCCAAGATTGGCTCGGTGAGTAACCTCTGCATCCAGCAGCTCACCCCCGGTGCAACCATTTGCCCAAGGTGAAGAGTGAAGTCTGCAGAGGAAGAGGAAGTGGAGGAGGAGGAGGACATTGACGAAGACGTAGAGGAAGCTTACCAGGATGCAGGAACAAGAGCCAACAACCACATGAAGGAGGAGTCCAAGCGGATGTTCGAGTTCATGTTTCAGTATATCTACAGCAATGCATCGACGGCGACGGCGGATATCTCCGCGACCACACGGAAGCGGGGTCTTGGGTGCTCAAAACAAACCAACAAATAACTAGGTAAATTGCAAACTATTTGTCCTCGTTTTGTTATGGAAATATTAAATGCTGATTAGTTGTTTGAATTGTTTGTTCTTAAACAAAACAAAAGCAGGTTCAATTCAAATACTTATTAAATTATTACTTAATAATTAAATATATTAAAAAGCTTATTTATAAAAAGAAGAATGTATTGGACCAACTCCGTAATAGAAGACAAACCTTAATACTCGTTTATCGATCTTTAATGGCCTTCCAGTATTCCGAACTTGAGGATTGCTGTACATAGAGATGTTCGCCTTTCACCATTCAGCCGAATCAGGTGTTTTAAAAAAATTTTTTACCCGGTATGTAAAGGGTATTTATATTTGTACCAGCCTAAAATGTATTTAATAGGCAGAAGGAAGCATATCCGATCCTATAAAGTATATTCTAGGTCAGCATCACCAGCAGAGTCGATTTAGCCATCTCCGTCTGTCCGGATGTCCGTGTAAAACAACAGATCTTAGAGACTATGCGACCTAGAGCTCACGAATTTGGTGACAACATTCATATCTGCTGCACGCAAATTAAGTGTGTGCTAGAATTTGGCCACGCTCTCACAAATCATAAAAAAGTAATTTAAAGTAATCATAATGTAATTTAATATCGAATAATAGTTCCAGTGCGGTTTTTTCAACCATTTGAATATAATCTGATTGTAAAGATCGGAGTTACTAAGCAATATGTTTGTAGTTTTCAGACAGCCCCTAAGCGTTACAATTCCACGAGATGCCTGTTAGCCTAAAAAGTTGGGGGCTTGAATCCGACCGCGAGCACAAACTTTATTACTTGTTTTCTTTCTGATTTTAGTGTAATTGTTATTTTTTGAGAATTTCTTTTACACATTTAAAAGTGAAACTAATGTGATAACTTAACAAATATGATTCATCTGTGTTCTGTACTATACAGCAGCAAATCAAATTGGCTTACGTCAATATGTTTATTACGCATTTATTCTAGATTTAAAATAAATTATTAAATTAATACAAAACGCACCGTATACCATTGGACCACACCTACAAGTATAACTGTAGATGTTGCGGCAATTATGATCTGAACGACAAACACTTTTCGATAATATAACTAACATAGCCTTTTGTACCGAGTATCTCACAGGCGAGCACACTTGACTGTAACTATATTACTGATTAGTACTGGAATAAGGCAAAATTAAATAAGAGAGGAGATAAATATTAAACTTCGGCCTTGCTTACGTGGGAATTCCCACACTTTATTTATTTTCCTATCGTTGCCTATCGACAGAAATTTGATATTAAAATAAGACAATCAGCACAGTTTTATTCAGATTGATCAAAAACTGATAGACTAGTTTGTCTAGAAACTGGCCGACTGACATGGCAAGATCGACTCCGACTAAAAATATAATACTTTATAATAATAATACTTATAACTTCACTGCTTAAAGAATTTTGGCATTTACCCTAAGATTTAATTATTTGAGCAATTTTAGAACTAATGTTTCATTTTAATAAAGAAAAATCGTAGTACTATTTTTTATAGCTAGTACAGAAATAATCAGAAAGTAACGGTTTGATCAAATTGTAAACTGCATGGGTATACAAACCTCAGTTTCCCAAAGAAAGATGTTTCTAGAAATGCATTTTCTAAATATAAGGGCAAAGAACTTGTTTCTAAGGACGACTTTGGTTATGAGTGTAGATTTAACAAACATTTTTGAAACTTTGATACGCTTCATGATATTGTGAGCTCGTTACCTGCGCACTTGACAATGATAATAATGTATAGGACAGCTGGTAAAAATAGCTGATAGCAAAACATCCAAACGCAGCTTGCATCCCATTTGGATGTCGCATAAATTTGTGAAGAGACCATAACATATTGTACTAGAGGACAACGTTCCAGTCAGTCGATAGAGTGCGCTGCAGTGTCGTATGTCCTGGCGTCCTTTCTGCCCTCCGCCCGATTCTGCCTTTCCCGAACTAGCTGAATGGCGCTTGGTCAAATGTATTTACTGTGTTATTTATTCTGACAGTTCGCAATGATTTCACATTTTTGTTGTTGTGCGTCAGGACCTCAGAGATTTGGTTCGAGACACTAGACTTTGATAGCTTAAGTAGCAAGCGGAATCTTTAATGAACAAGATACATAGATTTGGAACTTGACTTTAAATGCTTAAATGGGAAATAAAAAGATATTTTTAAAAGTGTATAAATACGCGGGGAAAGGCAGATGTATGTATGTACGTACTCTTTTAAACACAAATATATTTTTATAAAAGTCATCAACAAAGCTTTCGATCTAGCCACATCTAAGTCTCAGAGACTATACAAGTTTATATGTACATACATATATAAATGCATTCATATCTCCTACGATATTCATAACATTTATATTATGATTATTATATTATGCTATATTTATTAATCAAGATGTTAACGGAAATTAAAGCAAAGAGTGTTCTTTGTTTGGTTGTCTATCAGTTTGTGTGTCTTTATGAAATCTTGAAACCACTTTTATTTTGTCAAAAAGGACAAGGTGAAAAACTTTTGTCTCACTTTGTTTTTGGTTTTTTAGCCAGTTAAGCGGCAAAACTTATAAAAATGATCGTTTTTTTGATATCTCAATCATTTTTTACATTGTCATCTTTAATAATGCTTTAACCTTATGGGAATATTATCTTTATTTGTTCCTAAATACCTTTCCCAACTGAATATCGATTCTAACAAGTAAAATCCAATATCGTTCTCTGGGTCAAAGAATTGTAAGGGCTTGAACCGTCGCATATCCCCTATGCTCTTGGGAAATGAATATTACCCACCTCTAAGAACTGCAGAACAAACGATACAAATTCGACGGCGTTTATCATGTCCACAGATTTTTCTAATGTCTCCATCCAAGCCTTTGGCCAAAGGCAATTAAATGTGCCACGGAATGTGGCATTAAGCTGAGAGAGCTGGGGGACACGTAATTGTTTTTTGCGTGCGTGAATGGAGATGATGCGAGTGCTGGATGCGAAGTGTCATAAATTCAATTGGTATGAATTATATTTATTGTTATAGGACAAAAGTACATCCCTAATCTCTAGGAAAAACACGCATTCTTAAGAGCCGAATCATCCGTTGCAGCTGGGCGTTGAGAGACGTAATTATTAACATTTGTGCTGGGCAAAACAATTAAAAGGGAAAGCAGCACGAATCAAAGAACAAAAAGGACTCTGACACACATAAAAGATAAGGGTCTTCGGCTGGCGGTGGGTGGCTGGCGGTATGAGGTGCAAAATTGTCAGTGTGAAGAACACATGTGCAATTGCCGCTTCCCTTAATGGGCCATAAATAACGAGAACAACAATGAGGCGGCTGTACTGCATTTACCTCAGTCTACTCCATCTCCTACCCCACCGATTCCGCTTTCTTTTTCTGTTATACTTTTAGTACCCGGTAATCAAAAAGTTTATACGGTATATGTATTTTATTAAAGTATTTCTATAAAAAAATTACTTGATTGAATATAATCTAAATAAAAATGACCTATAAATACGTTAAACAGACATAAGCTGCACATGAAAAGGTATTAAAATTATTTAAAATGCTTGAAATATTAATTTCACAGGATATATAGACAGCCAATCTATATGAATCAAAATATGTTAAGGGGGCTAAACATTTTAGAAAGTATAAAACAAGTAAGAAAGCTACAGCCGAGTGTGTTTGATATACCTGGTATACGCTACCCAACCGAGCTGTTGGTTAACCAAAATAAAGCACGTTAATCTCCAACATTTTTGTATATAAATTTGTATGACGATTAATATATTAACCAATATTAAATGATACATTTTTTATTCATTTGTATCATAAATGACACTTTTCAAAAAAAAAGTTTTCGAATTAAAAAAACTAACTAATAAATATTGTAGTTTAGACCTTGAGATTATAAGTCCGCGAGCTATATGGCAGGCTAAATCGACTCCACTGGTAATGCTGATCTGTTAGATACATTTTTAACCGCTCTAGGGAAACGATATTCCCAGTTGAAAAACGGAAACGTTTGTCTTTGCAAAATGAAAAGTCAATCGAATCTTGTTTGCAAAAGAAAAATAATAGTTGACTCGTTGGTCTATTGATGTATATTTCACACCATCAGCAAGTCAATCTAGTATGTATTTACATTTGAAATCATTAAATCAGTTAATCAAAACTTCATTCTTATTGATTTTTTGTAAATTATAAGTTTTGATTTTATTTATTATTATTGTATTATATCGACATCAACACATTTTTTTTTAATATAACCAGTGCGCTTTCAAACAACGCTATCGCTCTAAAATATTGTATAGCCAAATTATTGAGGAAGCCTACAACATAATACAACTTTTAAACTATTGGCAATAGTTTTGTGATTGTCATCATAAAAAGAATTTTTAGTAGAGTATTATTGTGTTTGTTTAATGTGCGTCTTAAAATACTAATGTGTTCGTCCTTTTGTTTTGAGTTAAGAAAAAATGCCATTCATTAAGAGTATGTCGCTTGAAACTGGAGTCGGTTGCAGTGGTCATTAATAAGAATTTTAAATCTATTGAACGTCTATTCTAAACTTGTGACCAAAAATATGCTGCAGGCGAGTGCGGTAACGCGCATTGCTACACGCCTAGTTTGATCTTTGGTATAACAAAAAAAATGCATGTTGAAGATGTATGGCGTTTGAAAAGAGTATATATTTATAGTGCCTATTATATCAGCAATATATAATTCTAATGATAAAATATTCCAAAATCTATATAAATTGATGATGATGAATTATCTCATATTTTAAAAAATGATTCCATTGATAAAGATTCTAAAATTCTTTAAACTACAAAAAATAATGATGACTAGTTACAACAACATACTAGCAATGGAGTTGGAGCTATAGTTGCAGTTATATAATAGGTTATAGCTGCCTAGTTAACATTGTATTTGTATTTCTTCATTTCTTTGAAGCTTAGATTAACATCAAGTTTGGTTTGTCTAGGAAAGGGTTGTTTGTTTGTGTTTATTTATTAAATTTTATGTCTAATGTTTAAGATTTTTGTGACTTATTATTTTTGGAAAGTAATTGATTATTAAGTTTCTATCCGATGCTTTCTATTGTTATGCTATATGTTGTTATACCTATCGCTTTAGAGCCGTATATATGTATATATGACGTTGTGTCTTGGGTATGTAGATTAAGTGTAAAAGAGTTACAGGAATACATTTGGGGGAATTTAGGGGCTGATATTTGTTGCTTTATTGATCATTTCTTTTTGATATATTTATATTTAAACTTATTTCCTAAATTGAAGGTACAAAATTCCTCTACGTCCATTTAAAGTCAAATTACCTTAAATTTCAAGGAATTCAGGGCTTTTGGGTGCAGTTTAAAGTGTTTATAAAATGCTTAAAAAAGAGTAGAATAGGGCTTTTATAAATATATTTAAAATTTTATATATTTTTTTTTTATTTAATTATTAAATTGGCAAAAACGTAAATAAATTAGAACTGTTTAAAAGTTTAGGCTCCTTATTAAAAAATTTGAAATTTCCAATTTGATTCCCATCGGTCATCTTTTATTTTGCCACTATTTAAGGTTGATAAATTTACGGGGTATTCAAAGTTGACTCCTTTATATACTTTTTACAGGTGCGACTGGGCTCCAAGACACGTGCTATTATTGCACGTCGACGTGCAGCCAATCGGTGTGCGTGTCCTTGATGCAATACACGGAGCCATAGATTCAATTATACATACATACACATATACATACATATATACAGATGTCCTTCCTCATTCATCACCGCTGTATGCGGTTTGGTTTAGGGGTGGCGTGGCACATACTCGCTTCGTCCTCGCTGTTCGCCTCCGTGCATTAACTGCTTCCTTCCCCGAAGAAGAGCTCGAGCTGTGCAAAATGTTGAAATGCGTCGACCGCTTTTGATTTATCGTCAATTGAGTTGAATCATAAAAACGCTGCTGCCAATAAAAGTGTTGGAACCCAAGGCGCCGTCGTACAAACAGAAAGAAAAAATAATAATGCGCAGGGTCTGCTTTAATTAAAAATAAATCTTGTCAATTTACGTCGCGGCCAGACACATCCTGATCCTGCAATTTCTGTTTGCTTTTATGTCTGATTTTCATTTCTTCTCCCAAATTGTAAATTACATCCGCCTACCCTTTTGTTAAATGTTCTTTTCTATGTGTATTAGTGTGTTTGCCCAGGACCAAAGGTGTTGTGTACTCGCCACATCGCCGGCTTTTTTTGTGACACTAGAAAATATTATTCCAAGTCCGGCGACGAACATCCGCCACCTTTGTGGCTTGGTTCCTTTGGAGCTTTGTCCTTTTTGCAATAAAAATCTACATATAAATAAATACTAAAATACTTTGGCGGGTGAATAAAAATCAGTGCCGTACAAGCTTTGTTGGTTTCTGGGAAGATTTCATGCGGTTTTATAGTAGAGTATCACCAAGTGGCCTTATTTTATATATTTTGAAATACTAGAATCCGTTTTGGATTAAAGGTATTTTTGTTTACGCAAAGTATAAATATATTTATTACATTTGTCTCTACTAAATATAAGAGGATCGGTTTAATTTTCTACTAAATAGGACTATTTTTGTGGACTTTTTAGTTGCAGCTCTACGAAATGAAGTATTAAATATTCGTTGAATAAAATGTTGGCTTGGAAAAGAAGCGGAAACTGGGCTGAATTTGTATTTCCATTATTTGTCATTCTTCCCAAAAATCTTACAAACCTTTTGTAAGCACATTCGCTCTTTGCTTTTCCACTCTAAGTTCAAATTCAGTGCATTCGCGAAAGTGGATATCACAATTTACATTTCTTTATACTTCCACTTCAAACTCATAAATTACTTGCTGGACAATCTCTGGACCCATTAAACTGCTCGAATAGCCAACATTAAAACGTCGTTCCTCTTATGTTCTCCACATCGCCACAAATCAAGGCTAAAAATCATTTAAACGATTTTACCAACCCGCCAGAAAATTGTCAATTTTTGATTTTCTTGGTCTTGATATGGGGCGAACTTTGAGATATTTTTTTTTGTTTTTCAAATGATTTGCAGGATCCTTGCAAGAAGCCCATTTGGCGCCGCTTGCATTTCCTTTTGGCATTCGGATTTTGCCAGAATGATTTCATGTGAAGCGGTGATTATTTTCACCTAAACTGCGTTGCCTTCGCTCCTCCAGTTGCAGTTTCTCCACAAACACACTCGGCTAACTGCCGGGATATTTATGGGCTTTGAGCGTGTTCCGCCTTTGCCGTGGGCGGTGGTGCACTTTCAATGTTTTTGCCACTGTCTTTGGCCAGTCGATTCGATGGCCCACTCTCTTCCTTTCCGACCTTAAAGCCCGCAGTGCCACTTGTATTTATGTCTTCGTCTATAAATCCATGTCTTGGCAGCACTCACACACACATACGCGTCTTCACGTCAAATCTTAGATTTATAATTTTCGGCTGCGTCGCCACTGAAAGTTGCCTGCAGCATATAAAAAATCGAATGAAACCAAAGAGGAAACACTGAATATTATGTTTTCGACTTAAGGATACCTTGTACTTATACTAACGGAATACTAAAATTATTTTCAAATATATATATTATATTTAAAGTAGGCATAGATATTTTGAGATATTTATACAAATATTAATGTCAATCAAAGTAATCGTACCATTTTTACGAAATAATACCTATTAAAATTCGAAAAACAAGACCATATCTTTTTTCCCGACTCGCTTCGACAAAAGACTATTTGGAATGTTTTACGAAGATTAAAAACTTGTTTAAGAGCTAAGATATTACTGTGTCATCTAAGAGATTGAACAGACAAACAAGGTTACACACATAAATAAATTAAACTACACGCAGTGGAGTAGTAACTGTATATTCTTTTAAATCAAAGGTACCTCGTATAATAAGGAAGCGTCCTCACACACGAAACTCAACAGGACGAAAGGAGCAACTCCTGTACCCAGACCAAAACTACAACCAAAACTAGGGTTGGAGTCGGCTAGGTCCTGGCCTGTCGAATTCCATGAATTATGATTTTTGATTGAAGCTGAGTTATTGCAATTCAATTTATTATAAATGCGGTTGCCACGAACCTTGCATCCTTTCCCACTGGTGGGTTCCTGGGGGAAGGCATGGCCTGCTCAGGACATTGAACTATGAGTTCTCGGCGGGCCCGAATTTCTGCCATGTTGAACTCTCCGCTTCCTCATCCCTTCTGCTTGGTGTGTGCCGTTTTCGACACTTTTGCTAAATTTATTGCCGATTATTTTTACATTTCCCTTTCAATTTTTTTCCTTTTTGATACCACCCCTACAGCGAACGGTTTTGAGTGAGAAGAGCGTTTCTGGTGACCCGGCAATTATTTTTAACATTTTTGTTGATTTTCCATTGTAGTATGTTCAGGGCTTCCTTTGTCGAACCAACTAACTTTGCGAACCCTTGGATGCCTGATTTTTCTAAGCAATGTAGAATGAAAGCGGTCTTTAATAATAATTATTATTATATCGATCTTTCTATTTATTTAGTACATTTTTTAGCATAGAAGTTACCGAGTCAATTACAGTTGCTTCTCATAAACTAATTAATTAACATGAAAGCCTACAAATCATTTTATGGGGCTGTTTGTCTTATTTTTTTGCTTACATTTGCACATTAAAAATAAGCCTTGTGCTCTACTAGCAACTATTATTTCAACTGAGAACATATTTGCTGGTTTACGCCACTGCATGCTAGCAGGCTATTTCGCTGCTGCCGAGGACTCTTTAGACTCAGACTGAATCATCTAGGCCAGAAACTATCAGAATGGCTCGATAATCAGGTGATAACTTCTCCCGAGTGCGATACATCTGATCTTAGGCTAAACCTAAAAACATATCTGGTGTCCTTGGGATTTGTGTGAGCTGGAAAATAGAGAAGAATTTCGAGCACTCTGACCGATCCAGCCAAGAATAATTTTAGTCTTTACTTTGCCAATTTAAATTTATATTGATCTGGATACGTCTTGAAATAATAGTGTCGTGTTCTGTTGGTATATGCATTGCCATAAGGAAGGTTTTAGCATCTGTATATTAAAATTTTTATAGAAATTCGCTCATAAATATCTGGAAATATGCCTGATCCTTCTTCAGGACTTTCTGCACGAATATAGCATCTATGTCCTTATGGGTCTGAAGGAAATCTCTTTTTTGAATATCCAGCCTGTGCAATCCCTCCTTATTGTCTCCTATATTTGTTGCAACATCTGCACTATGCTTGTCCTAAATACCTGTAAGCAATTAAAGCGCTTTTTTGCAGTTTGGTGGCTTCTGGAAATAGATATCTTTATCATTAAAGGTGGCTCATCAACAGCTCACTTGCCAGCTTTTCGAAGCCATCGATGGGAATTAACACGTCCTCGGTTGTATTAACACCTGCAGCCTGTTTTATAGGAGGGGTTCCAAATAGATCGTTGAGCTTCCAAGAATTCCTAGCAGTTAGCAGCAGCATTGCTGCGCGTAACGCTCAAGTAACTCTTTTCAAAGCTAACTTTTTACTTAACCATGTTATTACCATGTTTTTGCCTTAGGGCATCCGGAAACTCCTTTTAAAAATGTGCCAAATGAGTTGTAGTTTTTAAAAAATAAGGCTTTTATCTTAAGGGAATGGGATTTATTGCATTTTCTTAAAGTAAGGTAAAGTAATACCCTAAAAAATAAGCTAGTTACAGCCGAATTCGTAAACGGAACGGCGCTGACCGGTCTTTCTGGTAGCGACGTTTTTTTTCTAAACTACATTTTGAACTCGGTACTCAAAATTTCTCCAATACCAATGGACTGATTGTCTTAAAAATCTATAGAATAGATTTTTTAATAATACATTTCCCTTCTTAGTTATTTTATAAACAAATAACAAACCGTGTATAAATATTTTTGGACGGCGCTTCAAAAATTCAATATTTTAAAATATTTTCAATATTTTAGAATAAAAAAAAATGTTAATTATTTTTAATGTGTATGCTTTCATTTAGTTTTATATCTGATCCGATATTTTATATAGTTTTCCTACATAAATAATTAAAAGTTCCCTTTTTTGGCTTTTAGGTGTAAATCTTGTCTTAAAAATATCTTAAAAATAACTTTCCTTCGGTCATAAATATATATTTACATAGTCCTTGATCGAATTAATCAGGCTAGTTGAGATATATTTGTATATCCCTCGCCAAACCTAAAACTATTAATATTACATCAATATTATTATTGTTTTTCCCCCTTTAAAAAAAGTAGGATACATTCCACATTTTGTTTGATTTAAGGATAAAGCATTTGCAACCATTTCTAGAGCTTCCAACTACATTTGGCAATTTATTTGCCCCGAGAATCCATTACGCCCTGCATATGCAGCGCATCAGCGATATTAGCTATCGGCTCGCTGCTATTTATATAGCGCATAAATCAGAAATGGGCCAAATGGCCTGGACACTTTGCGAACGCGCTAACCATGAGTTACTCGCAATTAAGAGAAATATATTAGTCTAGCAGCTGATTTAATTATTTAACGATAAAGTCCAAGTCGCGGACTGCAAAAATGGTCCTTTCATGGACGGGGCGGGACCACCAGCGGGACGTAAACAAGCCGAACAGCAGCCGGATCGTCCTCTCCTAAGCGCCGAGACAACCGCATCACAGTCAGACAAAGGCATCAGAGTCCGGCCGGGAATTGTGTAAGGTAGCCGTGATCCACGGTCCCAGTTCGGGCTTGGAGTTGTCGGAGGCGGGGAGGACTCTGTAATTGCACCAACGCGCATAATTCATATCAAATGACCATTTTAAAATCCTTTTATTTCGGTGCGTCGCTCTGTCTCTGTGCCCGGCTACATTAACACTTGGAAAAACTAGTAATGCTTTTATCTTTCATTCTTTATAATATATAGTATATATTAACTTCCTTAAATCTTTTTTCTCAATCAAATTGAAATTCTCAGGAAACACACAATTCCTAAATTTGTTTAATTCTATTAATTCTTATTAAATAATGAACTATTTATAATCGAAATAAAGGTAGATTTAATTTACTTATTAATTTTAGTTTAATGTGATTGTCAAAATGTAAGACAAACACATTTCTATTTTTCTTTGGCTTTTCTAATATTTATAGATAATGAGTAATTATACAAGAACACTATTATTAAAAATATAAATTTATGTGGCAGAAATAAATCTTAAAATTACCTTAATTTCTTCTTAAGTCATTAACAAAAATATTAAGACGTAAGCCTATTGGGATACACCACTCTAGAAACAGATTTTTTTAAATAGATTTTTATATAAATATATACATTTATATATATTTCTCTATATATTTCCTACATTTCCAAATAATAGCACTCTTGCCCCAGGCTATTCCTGCCAATCTTTATTTTCTTTGCGTTTCACTCAAAACTTTATTTTCCAATAAGAACTCAGCAGAAGTCAGTTCTTTTTTAATATTTCCTCTAGAAAAAACATTATCTAGAAACAATTTTAAGCCACACTTTAAGACTCTACGATATTATATTGACAAAGTAGCTCTCAACAGAATTCAATGTTTGACTTTAGTTGGTGTTTTCTTGGTTAGGTTATTTATAAATTTATTACTTGTAATTAATTATTTCTTTAAAAGATTTAACCATATTGACGGTTATCGGTAATATCCCTAAACGAATAATTGTTTTCTAAGTATGTACGTATGAACGAACTTATTATTTATTGAAAGTGGAAAGAGCCTTGGGATATATTTTTGTAAGTGCACGCCAGCCCCTCAAAATATTTGAAATAATAATTCTTCGAGATAAATTACCCAAAAACATGTGTGTTAGTGTGTGTGTGCGCTTCTCTAAATTGCCCTGATACTGGTCCTGCTCCTGATGCGCCACCTCCGCTCCTGTGCAACATTCCGCCTCGCCGCTGTCTCAGCGCGAGACAATGAACCAGAGCCACCACTACAGCAACGCCAGGCTTCCCTCTACCGTGCCCTCCTTCAGCCCCCTCCCCATTCGGGGTGCCACTGCTCCCAACAAAATCCAAAGCCCAATCCCATTTTGCAGCTCGTACGCTGGCACTCGGTCAGTCGATGGCGGATGGGCTCAAGTGCTCGGCTGGCCCGCACCGACTCGTCCCGGTCGTCCTGCTCGTCCTGCGTTTGGCATTTAGCATCAGGAAATTATGCTGACGCTGCCAACTGGCCACGGGATGGGCATGGGCATGGCCATGGCACTGCCACTGAGATTGAACCCGGGCAATCAGCGACGTCTGCAGATGTGCATGCCCATGCCCATGCCCATATCCACGTACACGTCCTCGTCCCTCCTATCTTTCCCATCTACAGCTACTGTCCTCTCGCATCCATGAGCAGCGCCTGCGCCATCTCTGCGCTCCAGTTGTGTCCTCATTAAGCTCACACACACAGGACCCACTCTAATGAGTTCCAGTCCCTGTACGGGGCATATGTTGTCGTCCATTTCGGTGGCAGGGCACATCCTAGCCGCGTTCCAGTTGATAGCCGGCAACAGCCACCAGCAACCAGCAACCAGTAACCAGTAACCGGCACCCAGCATCAGGACCTCTACTCGTCGCACATGCAATGCTGTGTCACACATCTGGGTGCAAATTATGGCACATTTCAAATAGCACCAACGAACACTTGGAAATTTTAACCCACAAATCCTCGTATAAAGATCTTTTTTGGCACTACAAATTATCTAAGTTACAATTAACTAAACATTAATATATTTCTTAAGCTTCAACCTGAATGTCAATTGTTTTTTTTTTTCCGTAAATAAGACCTGAGTGCTATAAAATTGGCTACTTGAATAATTTGTATATTTACTTAAAGGTTTCGCAGTAACGCCTTTTAATGAAATCTAAATAGTTGAACAACCTCCAGGCATTCCTTTCTGACTTTTCTCTAAGTACACTTTGCCACATAGCAGCTAGAAAGAGAGGGACATAATCGCATAAAAGTTTACATTTATGATGCTCCAGTAGCCCGAGAGCAGTTCCAGGTCCGGATAGGTGCAGGGCACCAGCTCCCAGGCCACCAACCCACCGCTATATATGGCATACTGATGCAGCTGGCGGGGACTCAGTCAGGAACACCTCGGCCGTAAAATATTCGGCTGGCGGCAGCGCACAAACACTGACGTAGACCAACGGACGGACGGGCAGACAGGAGGCCGGACAGCTGTTTGGGAGGACCGTATTCCCCGTACGGGCTTGCTTCGGGTCGGATTGGGTCGGGTCTCTGGAGGGGGTAAATGCTACTGCCACTGCGACTGGTGACTGCACTGACGCCCAGCCCACTCGCCACCCCGGAACAGCGAGAACAAAAAGGCGCGAAATCCATTCGCACATAAAATGCGCCACAGTGTGCATTATTTTAATGTCACTGATAAATCATTTTTATGTCGGTGCTAAATCAAAAGATGGACGAGCAAATGCCGTATTTCAAGACAGGGTAGGGGGATGGGACACAGCCGGGTGTCACACATGCACCCGGAGAAAGGTGTGCTCCTGCCTTTGCTTTTCCTGCTGCTGCCGCTGCTGCTGCCGTTGCTACTGCTCCAGGGTTATGGGTTTTGGGTTCACTCTCCGCCGCTGCATTCGTCCATTAAAATGCGCTCCGGTGTGTCCAAAACACAAGCAGGGCTCCACTCCGGACCCCGGCTGCAAGGCCCGTCCGTTTATTTATTATTAACACAAAAAAGACCCCGAGGACGAATTGCACTGCTCCAGCTCCTGTTTCCGCACCGAGACTTGGAATGCGCAAACTGCCCTGAGTGGTTGCCGCCTGCTCATAACTCGTTGTCCTCATTGGCGAGTGGAGCGAGGGACTGCAGAAATTCATCTGTTTGCGGTTCAAACACGTGCCGTGGCCAGAAATAATGTGTGTCGGAATCTGCCTGGACTAATGGCCGCACAACACGGTATTTGACTTAGGCCCAGTCCAGTGGCTTTGTCCGGGCTAATTCCAGCCCACAAAAGAACGCAAACTAAACTGGGATTTCGGTAAGGAGTGAATCTTCAAATCTTATATAGGCGTTATTCGAAGAACCTTACTATGTGGTGTGTAAATGTATGCACAAGTGTGGTGGAACATTTTCCAAATAGGACGGAGATCCTTAACATTCCAACTCACTCGGTAACGATTTTGGCTGAACAGTTGGATCAATCAGGTGTGCTTCGGCGTTCACGATAAAACATTTTCACGGTTTAATTTTCAAAACAGAAAAAAGAGCCTCGGTTTCTCATAACAAGAAAATCTTAATTGTGCACTGAAGCACCGAAGTGTGCCGTAAAGCGCAGCAAACGCACTCAACTATTTAGCCTTCTCTTTATCGTCCGGGAAAAAATTTAACGGGAGTCTGGACTTCTGAAATGACGATAGACAACCGAATTTGTTAGCTAGGATCCCCGATATTTAAGCAGTAAAGGTAAAAACCGGCCCTTACTGATCTATGATCAGACCATTGCTGTTCCAGCTTATTTTAATTTCGTTATTGCTCTAGCTTTAGAAAAAAGATTATTAAATATAACTGAAGTCTGAAAACTGTTGTGAACTAATTAATAAAGGACAGAGTTTATATACCATTGCAGATTATAATACAAATAATATTAAATATTTAAAAACAACGACAATCAGCTAATTTGGATCCATCGTTCCTATGGCAGCTTTATGTTATAGTCGTTTACTCTGGGCCGTTATAACTAATAGAAGTAAAAAGAAAACAATATGTAACGTTTTATTTAGATAACTCAAAAACTGAACGATTAGTTTGCCCTTATTCGGACAGACGGACAGATGAACTAGAACTGTTCTTGCTGATCAAAAATGAATATACTTTATAGTGTCGGAAATATCATCTTTACCTGACCTTGCAGGTATAACACACTCTAAAAACAACCAAGTTAGGAACGATGAGTAATCGAGAATGGGAAAATGTAGTATTACGATGACAAAAATATTCCAAAAACCATAGCAGCTTGATATGTAATCGCAATGCATTGTTAAAAACGCAAAACGTACATATGTATATGAGGTGAAAGCCAGAGAGGGAGAAATTGTGTATCTCATTCAGTTCAATCAAATAGTACTTGTTTTTGTTGTCACTAGATAATCTTGCTTGTCACATTGGTGAATTCGGACAACGAGTCTGTTTTCAAATCTGAGGGACGTCAGTATCAGTAACTTGCCAAGCAATCCTATAATTTCCAAATTTCTATACGAAGTAAGTGCAAGTCTGACTAAAGTCTTCACTAAAGTCTGAACAGTTGCAGTCAACATGTTTCGCACACTGCCCATTGAGTCCACCAAGAGAGAGGATCGTGCCAAGGAAGAGGTCCACGCCAGTCTGGTAGTTTTTGCCATCGCCTGTGCTCTTATCCGATTTATACCGATCGCCATAAGAAAGATCGCTTCTTAGAGATCTCACAATATCCCTCCTTTAGTCTTTTAATGTGAGTGCCCAAAACACGGATACCTTTGATTGACTATGCTACCTGGAAATTAACAGAAACCGAAAACTGTTTGCGAATGGTTCTAAATAAATAAATTTAAATTCTCAAAAGGCCAAGGCATAAAAACAAATGTTTCTTTACTTCCACTAAGTGAGTTTCAATCGCGAGTAGTTATTGGGATAAAATGTTTGATGGATCGTAAATTTGTTTGCCGCAAAAAATATTTAAAATAATGTTAATTTATTTATGCCATGAAAATGGGTTACTAAGAGTGTTTGTTAAGATCTAATCCTTATGAGATTTGTTCACAATAAGTTACCTGCCCATCACCTGCACCTAATCACCATTTACAGGGTCAAGAAAAAATAGTCGTTTACCGCCTCATTAGAATCAGGACACCTAACCATCTAGCAAACTGGCGCCAACGGATCCATCTCTGGGACGAAACTACACAACAACAAACTCCGGAATAGACAGGATATATTGCCGTAAAATCCCAGCAGAGCCTTGCAGTGGCGGCAATGAATATTAATGAGATGTCATCAATCTTTCGTCAAATTAAAACGCACAGCTCCAACGGCCCAGAACGGTGAGCTTGGATATCCGATGAGATTGAGTCAGAGTCCTGACAGGAGCAGACACATCTCCTTGGGTGTTGTGTGCGCACATCCTGCGGTAACTTTTCTAATTGTTGCCAGCACAGCGCGAATAAATCAGCAGCCGGGAAAAGGGGCCACTACCACAGCTAGTTGAAGGCCTTGAGGAATTTCGGCAATTTGTTTTCCGCTAGTTGAGGACTTCCAAAAGGGCTGCAAGATTCCGGGGGAGAGTAGCTGGATAGGTAAGTCAGCTCTTAACCCTTTTGGGCAATGCGTCGACGGCAGTCAGCACCATCGTCGTCACACGTCAGCGCACTATCATCACGCTTGTTTACACGCATAATTATGTGTGCCGGATTCCAGGAAACGCTTAGCATCGCCCATAGGAAACCCTCCTCCTTTTCGTCCCGTCATCGTCCTCCTTCTGTTATCCTTGCGGCTTTTGGGGGCTGCCACGGAAGACGATTTAATGCCTCGTGACAGATTTCTCACTTGAACTTAAGATGACGGGCGGCGTCACAATTTGATGCTGATAATATGCTAATGAGGTTTGTTTATTTGATTTATATTCCCCTTGTCAGGGCTCCGAAGGGAAGGTGTCGAAGCCGCTGGGCGAACAGTGCTGCAGGTCGTCGAGCTTCGCTCAAATCAAAGTTGAGTGGAAGTTAATCGCCTGTCGGAAAACGATTTCCCCATCTCAATTGCATAAATATAGTAAAATAATATGTATGGGGTAATTGGCTTAACTGAGTTAAAGAATGTCAAAATGACTGGGGTATGAAGCAAAAAAAACAACGTAAAACTTTATAACAAATTAATTTCAACTGAAAATCGTATTATTATTTTATATCTATTTATTAAAAGGAAAGGCATTTTTATAAATACAAGTAGATAACCTGCTTATACCCGTTGACTTGATTAATTTCATTCTTTCGGTCTACGAAAGTAATGTTTGATCCTCGAACTGGAAACTCGGATAATTAGCATTTTCCAAAGTAGTCTTAGTGAAGTTTTGGCTAGCCGTTTTGAAGCCAGAATTCTAAAGGTGTTTCACTTCTCAACTAGCAAACAAATGAATTGTTATTGTATTGCTTTATTTTATTACTTTTATAATTTTTGTGCTATTTTTTTAGATCCTCAAATGTTTGTTTTTATATTACTTAAGACAAACTGCTTTCTTCTTCTATAATATATATATGTTAGACCTGATAACAAGGCAACTCTCAGAAATTGTTCCAGCAGTTTTTTTAATTTATTTGTTCATAGTTTATCTCTTTCTTATTATAATTCTAGTCAGGATGAAAGGCAGGACAAATATAAGATATACAATAACAAGTTTTTTGTTTCTCGAGATATTATTAGGTATCTGCAATATGAACAGAAGTTAAATCAATATTTATTAATATATATAAAAATTAATTTTTGTTTATTATCGTTCCTATAGGAGATTTGTGATGTAGCCGATCGGTTTGAATTATTACATGCAATAGAAAGAAGACCATCTGCGAAGTTTTATTCTGATAGCTCAAAAGCTGAGGAGCGTAAAAAAGAGCAGGCGTACTTGGCTAGATCGACTTGCCTGTTTCGGCTCCTTCACGAAGTTGCTAACTTATGTCCTTTTAAAGGTAAGGTTAAAATCAGTTTTTTATGGGATTTAATTTTTTCGAAAATAACCTTGTTTTATTTTAGAATGGAAAGAGAACAGAAGGCAGCTAATGAACAGGAGAAGACGCAACAGGTCGTAGCAAATCTGTTCATTAAACCACCATCATCTCATGAAAATATAATGCTAATAATAATTTGTTTTTAATACTTACTCTTATAAATTATAAACTAAGTCATGGTTTTCCTAGATGTCGTACTCCCCCAATTACCTTTACTCGCTTAAGTCAGTTATTTTCCCATTGAGTTTCTAGTTTTAAAACCTCTGTGGTAAATGCATCAACCTCCGTGTATCAACGATTCTACTATATTTGTTGATCCCTGTGTGTGATACCTGTATTTAACATATTTAAATTGCAAGCCTTGTTATCCACATTTCTTCAGCGGTTTATGGTCCAGCCCTACACGATAATAAGTATTTCAAATTAATGGCGACACTTCAAAATAATTATGAAGCACATGGCAGTCCGGGAAGGAAGATGGCCTTCCCTGCAAAAGGTGCTCTAGAGTGTCTTGTTTCGGTGTGTGTGCTTACCTCTGGCACTTTTAAGATGTTGCCGTAACATATTTATGAAGTTCAATTATCATAAAATGCAAATGAAATCGTCATGGCCCAGAAAACGTCAACCTGGGCGGCCTTCGGGGAGTCTTTCTACCCACGCACCCTCTGCATGCCCCACCAAACGTTTTCACCCCCAATAAAACAAACCGAAGAGACACCTAACCCCGGACGTCGAGACATGGCCAAAATTAAGCAATTTACTTGCGATATCCGCCAGCGAAAGGGACGCTGACGCCCCTTTGACCCCAGATGGAGTCGGGAGTGGCAAGAGGGAACTGGGCGCGAGAAAAGAACAATGTCAGGTTTGGGGAGGGACATATTCTTGGGGCTCGGGGTTCTACTTCAGCAGAATTTTATCTGTCGGCTGGAGCTATTAAAAGAAATTAAGCTCAAAACTAAATTGCGTACCGGGGACCAAAGGAAAGGTGAGCAAAGTTAACCAGGAGGCACTACAAAAAAAATCCTCATATCCTCATTGATTGTATTGTGTTTTTGCTTTCTTTGACCAAAAATTTTCAACTTATTTCGGTCCCTATAAAAAAAATATGTAATTGATCACCAGCCGAGTCTATCTGGCCTTGTTGGTTTGGCCCTCCGTCTGTTGTTATGCAAAGAAGACTTTACATGTTTGGGATACCGCGATTAGCGAGATATATCTTGTTAAGACACTAACCTTTCTTAGAAAAATTGATAAAGATCAATTTTAATTTGCATATCCGAAAATGTACCATTCAATGATTTCAGGTAGTATGCTAAAAAAAATAAAGAAATGTTATCGTGATGATTGTATGCTTTATATATTTACATATCCTACCGTTCTATATCTTATTAAAAAAAAAACTGGCTTTAATTATTGAAAACAAGAAATGAATTCTAATAGTAAAATGTTAATATACATCTTAGCATAGAAGTCAACTTTACTTATTTCTGTGAGTGTATTTTGAGGCGGGGACACTGCCATCTACCAGCATTGAAATGAGAAACGATTATGTTTGGGCCCGCGACCCGGGCATAAAGAAATGCCAGAGAACAAGAGAAAAACTTTTTAACTTGTTTGCCATGTTGCTATTTACAAGTCCTGTGGGACACCCCACCCATTGACTTTCCATCCTCCTGACTGCCGTCAGGTAACTTCACTGCCGCATTGCGCTGATGTTTGCGTATTTTGCGCTGTATTCCGCTTTCTTTGTCCGCGGCTTCGGCATTTGTCTCTCGACTTGTCTACTCCTCGTCTCTCACTTGTCGCCATTAAGTTTGGTTTCTAGAGTTGCCGTAATACTTACATACATATACACTTACAGAGGGTATTGCTGCAGCAGTCTGCAAGGCAGAGTGCAATATTTAGCTTTGGATAAGTCCATTTTAATGAGTGTATTTTCACACGGTACTCATATCATATAGAGACATTATACTTTGTTCCAACATACCAAAGTTTAACAGGCACAAAGAACTAGACGAGTTGATTCAGACATATCTGATCTTATTGCATGAGAAATTAAATCTCAGAGCCTCAAGATACGCAGATAGGAGTTTTGACACGCCTACTACCTCCCTTACAAAACAATCCTTATCAACGGTAGACTCTATATAAAATGATGCTACTACAAAATAGTTCACATTACCTATGTTTTTTTTCTATATCTCATAGCAAGGGAGTACAAACTTCGTATTGGCGAATCTAGCTTGTTTTCATCTTCCGTTAGTTTTCGGGGCTATCAAGGTGGAATGAGGTGTTCTTGGGTGTGGAAGAGGCGGTTAACCAACCGTTATGGTAATTTAGTGGTGCAATTTTCTTGAAATTGATGCTGTTGCTTCCAGCATTTGACCAGGGGCTGAAAGTTTGTTGTCGTTTTAGCTTTTTTCGGACAAAATATGATGTACATATATATGTATGTATATAATGTATCAAATAAAGCTGGCTAACCCTCGTATCCAGGAAAAACTTTTCTAGCTAATGAATGTTGTCGATGACGGAAAGTAACCCTTCGAAAAAATATTAATTTTATAAATGTTATCGTGATCGTATGATTGATTTAACTATAACTCTATATTTATTGTTTTTTCTTTGAATTTGATTGGTGGACATCTTTACAATTTTGAAATAAATTAACCTTTGTTCAATATTACCAATATTTAAAGAATAAACAAATATATAAATGTCTTTTTCTTGCACCAGGATTGAACCTTATTAAGTCCTGCTTGGGTTGCGTATAAGGGAGATTTTTAACATTACCTGGTGGAAAAATCAGACCTACATTGACTATTCTGGAATGTATTTTGTTAAATTCGACGGGATCAACATCAGCAAACATGGAGGGAATACTAAGAGGAATAGCTTGTGACATTTGACCGAATCGAAGGCGGACTGTAATGACTGTGCTGTAGTAGTAAATACAGTAGTTTTTATTTTCTTGCGCGTGTGCGCATAGAATTGCCAAATGGCTCTAGCACCCTGGCAGGGACAGTTGCCGGGAGACTCCTGGATATATTAGGATAGTATAAGTCTCCAATCCAAAAGTATGATAAAATGCTGGAATTATTTTGGCATCATTATTTTAAGCAATTGTGATACTACAGATAGATTTTTTAAAGTTAAAAAAATCCTATAACAAGTTCGTATTGTGCTTGAAATAAAACTGTTTATCAAAAACTAATGTCCCGTATATACAAATTTTTGATTAAACTAGTTTGATAATTAAATAAATTACTGTACTATTTATGCACATTTTAGATTTTTTTTAAATCAAAATAATAGAAAAAAACAGCTATTCCATATTATTTTAATTGTTTATAATAATAGCATTAATATTAAAAAGAAAACGTATTGATTGATCGCTAAATGATGATAATGCTTTTTGGGGTGATCACTTATAAACAATTTCTACAATAAATTTTTTTAAATCAAATAAAATATTTATTTCTTTCCTCGCAATACGCAAGTGCGTCCAATTTCTCTAGACCTCTCTGCCACCTCTAGTTGCTTTCTTTCGCTTATCTAAACTTTTTTTTATTTTTAATCCTTGATTGGATTTTCTATTATTGTTTTCCTGTGAACACAAATCATACCGTGCTGTCTGGAATAATCGTTACTCGATCCATTTGACTGCAGTGGGGTAGTCAAAAATGTAAAAAAAAAAAAAATTATAAAAACACGTGTATTTTGAAATTGCTTTTATTAACACTCAGAAATTCGGGATGGATATTTAACAAGTTTCAGGTTGGTGAAGAAAATAGACAACCGGATCGGGGTGATGATCGAGAACGGAGTGATGCTGGCCCCCAGCACCATGTTCACAATCGACGATAAGGCGCCGATCCCCTACTACAGCCTGACCAAGTCCACGGTGCAGTATTGTTCCTCTGGCTGTTCCATCGGTCCGTCCGAACGCTTCCCGCCACTGAAAAGAAAGATAGAGAATTATGAAGTTAATTTTTTATTCTTTTTGGGCTTACAATAGGTTTTAAAAAGGTTTCTCTAATTAAGGGATACAAAATATTAAAAATACCACATTTATAACGTTAACTGTGTAAGGGACATTTCTGCAGCTGAATAAACCATAGAAAGCGGACAAAAAGTTGCTATTATAGTTATATATAGACATACGTCAACCCAAACCAGAAATTTAAGGAAATTATTAAATTTATAAAACGGGCCTGAGCGGGAAATTTAATATTATTTTGTATCAGAACAAGCAAAGCCACTCATCTAATTTTTTGGAGCAGCAACTTCAACTTACAAGTGATCAATAATCCGAATGAATCAATAACGAGATGTGGAACGACAATAGATACGGTTCTCTCTATATATTAACAAATTTCATACCACAAGTCCATTGTATCTGTTTTTGAGAATAAATAAACGGAGGTATAATGAAAAAATGTATTCTAAATGAAAACGATAATAGAACGTGTACATTTTCCTGACAATCTTAGTATCAGGATTTGTTAGCTAGGGAATGAGCTCGCACCAAAGTTTATGGTAATTAAAATGTTATAAATGTTAAATATAACAGCACTTGAACTACGCAGACCCACCTACCTCTTGATGGAGAGCAGCCCGCTGCCGCCGCAGCTGCCACAGCCTTTGATCCATTGGCCTTGGACCACTCCTGCTCGCTGTCCTTGATCTGGAACTCCTACTCCTGCTGCATATTGCTCTGCTTCTGATCCGTTTGATCGAGTTTCTTGTCAAGGGATAGGCTCAACGGTCATCGTAAGATGTATCCAGAGCACCCACCACATCCAGGAGTATGCCAGGCTGCATCACATTTAGTTTCAGTCCCTTGATGCAGCACTGGAAATACAGCAGAGCGGTTTCGCGAGTACGTCGAGGATCAGTTCACCAAACGCTGCAGATCGTGGGGCAGAATAATCCAGCATGGACTAAGTAAGATTTTCGCCAAACGACTTCTTCAGCAAGGACAGGCAGAGTTGCGTGTTACACTTATGGAACGTCTTGCCCATCAGCTGGAGCGCATGCCGCTTAAAATCCGGAAAATAGAGAGGTTAAGACCTCGCTCAATGAAGTGTGTATTGACCTGGTCGTAGGTCTTGCACAGATTAACGAAAGCACCGGCAGAATCTACGTTTAGAAGGCTCTCCTTTAGCACCTTCAAGATGGCGTCGTTGGGCGAGTGACCGGCGCGACCGGGCTAAATAATGTTAATGTATATTTAATCAGCACTCCTAGCATTTTCCGCAATTTCTCCCAATTACTTACTTTAACGGGCAACATATCGAAGGTCTTGGAGCTCACAGGCGACATGGTGAAATCGTCGTTGACCATCAGACAGCGTTGGCAGTCGGACACGGAGAGGTTTGAATCGGCAGGTGACCGTTTGATGGTCACCAGAGCACCGTCGGCCAGGCCATCACCGTGGACTTGACCAGGATGTCGTACAGGTTCGGCACCTGGTCGATCACAATGAACATGGTGTGGTGGCCCAGCTTCACTCCTTTCTCGATCATTACCCGAATCCGGTTCTCAATTTTCTTCACTAACCTGGAACTTGTCAAATATTTTTTCCGACTTTCTGTGTATTAATCAAGGATTCAAAATGAAAAAGTTTAACTAAGCAAAATCTAGAAACTAGAGGTGGCAAAACATCGATGACTCCCAATATCGTTGTTATGCCACCTCTAGAAAAATGCGAGCGACATGCGTATTGGGAGGTATGGAATTAGGTAACTACCAATGGAGATGCATTTAAAACATGCATGTTTTTGTAAACTCTTTTATTTTATTTTAAACATCGATGTTTTTCCCAAAAAACTACCACCTTTAGTGGTAGTAGCTCGGCTGGACTTTTCGATCGACTGTCTCCTTACCGCCAATGAAAATTGGGCGGAAACTCCAAATTTTTGCCATAAAGTCCAAAATTATTTTGTTAAATTTTCCTAATTTGTTTCGATTCGATAAATTTCCAGCCAATATGAATACATTTTTAAATATCAAGTCGAACATCCCTGGCAGCCCTTCAAGGTCAGCTGATTTTTAACAGTGATTACCAATGATCCCAAGGTACATATATATGTATATTTAAGTACAAGATGATACCAATCCGCTTTTCAAGAGTATTTGCATTTCGCCAGATCCACTTTTTTATCCGGGAGCATTAAACAAGCTGTAGGTGTTTTCTGGTATATTTTGTTCCCCATATGTCCTGAATTGAGCTTTGATAGTATGCTCTCCTCTTTGCGTAATGACGGAATAAGTTGAATAAGTCGCTCGGCTTGATTACTATAACCACCAGATCGGCTAACCGTTCAGGAACTGTCTGATGTCTTCCGTGTCTGGACAGACTATCTACAACATACAGAGCGAACCAGGAACATAGACTGGGTCCCAAGCCAACAGCCGGACCGTCGTAAAATTGCAGAAGAGCTGAGCGAAAATTATTAAGGCATAAGTTTGACTAGATCAATTGCAAGCGATCTCTAGGACGAGATGAATGTCGATATTTCCCACGAAACCGTCCGAAAGGTGCTTAAACGGAACGAATACACTCCCGGGTAGCGCGTAAGAAAACATTTATTTCGAACGTAAACGTAGAAAATAAGACTTCTTTGTCAAAATACACCATTGACTTTTGGGATAATGTCATATTTGTAACGGTGCCTGAAGCTACTGCCGTTTAAATTTTTTTTTGCGTTTTGCTTGTATATGCAAACTTGTATATGCTTGTATATATGCTTGTATATGCATACGTTTATGCCCAAAAGTATGCACTTGAAGTACATAGGTACGGAACGGTGCGTTGCCGATTAGTGGTCATCGACTGCAGATGCATTCGACCAGCTGATAAAGAGATCAGCTGCAGCAGGGTCGCAATCAAAAGCTCGGCTTACACGCCGCGGCCAACTTCGCAGACCCGTGTGCGAAGTAAGCACCAGAGAATTAGTCAAGTACGGTTTAATTTGGTGTTTTTCAATTTTTTATGAGGAGCGCCTAGGATGTCTTTGTTCGTATTTGCCAGTTGGCTAGAGGTACATATATTTTTTCACCTGGACTGGACCTGGTGCACTAGTAATAATAAAGCCGAGAGTTTATAATGATTTTTGTATATATTGGCCCAAATATAGTGCAATATCGGCTAGCCACCGAACACCCATGTAGAGAGAAATCGGTTCGAGAAAAATATATGAAATATTTAATTAAATAATTATGTGAAAAATAAACATTTTAGTCAATTAAGTTAGTTATAGAAACAAACAATTATGTGAAGTGCTTGGATTTCGGTATAATTAATATCGAATGTTGTTAGCTGGCTTCAAATGAGTGAATGTAATGTATTTAATTAACACTAAGCGAACCTAAGTCGGTATTCTTCTACATTCACCGCTCGGGAGATCGATTTTTCGTCGTTGGAATGATGCAGACTGAGTTACAGTTATATCGGTTATTTTATACTTTGCATTCCAAACTCAAAATTAAATCAAATTGACAAACAAGGAAAAATAAATATGCGCGGCAACTAAAAGAAAATGTAATGTATAATTAAAAGTTGTAATAAACATTCGTAAGAACTTTTTGCCTAAAGCCATGCTCAATTTTTATATATGATATTTTTTATCAGTTCAAAAAAATTGTAATTAAAAAATTAACTTAAAATAAATTATGCCGCGGAGGCACTGAGAAAAAATATGTGAAATGCTAATACGGTTATTAAAATTTTATAAACTTAAATTATTCATTGAAACTAAATGAAAAAATAATTCCCTGGGTACAATCGATAAGTCGCTTGAAAACGGCCGTCTACACTGGTGTACAGTGACGCCATCGCATAATCGGACAGGCACCTCCTTATGGCAAATATACCTTAACAGTATACAAAATGATATAAATGCATTAACATCTTTCTATAGTAAAAAAAAACCCCTAAAGTTCCGATTAGATCACATTTTTTTAAACAAATACAATTACATGGAATTTTTTAACCTAACGAATAATTGGAAATAACCGATATGAACACAATATATCGATTTTTTCCATTGAGATTTTTTATTATATATATATTATTATATATGTAAATGGGTCCGAATGGAAATTGGTTGTAAATCTATGTAAATTTTAAAGGAAAAACTTTCGTCACTACATTTCATTCATGTTTGTACCCAACCAGACATAAAATCATTTTTCCTCTGTTCGTTTTATTTTATATGAAGTTTTTCGGTCACGGAATTTTGTTGTCGATGGCTTTAGTCCGTAACTCATGAACACTTGGTACAACCTCTGTGAGATTTAAAAGAATTTTTAAAGGTGGCCATCGAGTTGGTACCAAAAAAAAAAAAATAATAATAAAAAATTGGGTTCCGAACTCGGTAGTGTTTTCTCTGCGTTTACCAAAATTCTAATACGAGACAATGCCTACAGTTAAACTCTTTATTATATTAAGTGCCTTAATTTGTCTAGTTCCCCGCAAGTTTTTGAATGCGGTTTTAACATGGTTCCGTTGTCTGGTGGTGATGATAATTTTGATCTGTTTAAGGTTTTATTTATGAAATATTTCTAAAATAAATATGCACTCCGGGTTCCAGTTCTCATGCGATAGTTAGACGATGGTTTTTCAGTGCGACACAGAATTCGATTCCAAAAGAATCGATAATTACGGTGCTGAAATCTATTTTTTCCCATCTCTACCATCTGCCTTCCATTTGGCGTCAAAATTATACTTTTTTAACAGACGTGATTTTATTGGATACCTGGACCGGAAAGCTTTTGAAGGCGGTGGAATAAGTAAGAAATACAAGGTGGAAATAATACTAATAATAATAGTCATTAGCAA
This sequence comes from Drosophila kanapiae, assembly GCA_008042475.1. Lineage (NCBI taxonomy): Eukaryota > Metazoa > Arthropoda > Insecta > Diptera > Drosophilidae > Drosophila > Drosophila kanapiae. Next base: position 31,502 of record VNJM01001198.1, read on the forward strand.
TAGGTTAATACGTACATACATACATACATATTTATATAGATATTTAATTGTATTCCAGTGTGAAGTTCTACACGATGTGTGAACCTGAGGACATTAAATTGATACCGAAGGCGGAATCCGGAACCTTCTGCCTGGACTTGGATAATTCTCAAATTAATGTTCACAACGAAGTAAAAGACAGCGATTACAGTCTGCTTAAATTAGCTGGTAAGTTATAAAAAAGTTCCACAAATTTAGTCATAGGTGAGAAAGGGAGGAAACAAAATCAAAAATGCTACAGTTAAAAAAATTTCCCATTCAAAATTTGTTGAAGGTTATTATCTATGAGACTAGCCCGAGATTTCTAAAGTTTTGATGTAATTTATTATAAATGTATGGAACATAATGAAAACGCAAAGTTTTTGGCTTGGTCAAATAAAGGGTTGGCCAAAACTTATTCTCCGAATGGTAAATGCCAACAAGGTGGTAAAAAACATATTTTTCCCATTTACAGTTTTTCAGAAAGTTTATAATCTGTGATCTAATTTGTTACCGTGTTACATTACATTAAAATGTACACATAAATAACAAATTTCTTGTTCTATCCGTAGTATTCGCTGTAAATTTACATGGTCTGTGTTTATGTCTAAATGTAGATTTTTCATTATTTTATAGGATACCAAAATTCCTGCTTCTAAGATTTGTCACTTGATTACAAATTCAAAGGCACTCTCTAAGGCAATGACAGTAAACAAAACATGGTGTTAAAAGCTCATTAGTAAAGCACTACGAGCATCATATGTTTTCATAATTTATTATATATGTATATAAATATAACGAATTCGCGGACTTTTTCGATCAATAAAAAGTGGGGTTAATTTAAGTCCACTTAAGCTTAAAAATGCTAGAAGAAAGGAAAAACTGAAAATCTGGAAAAACTCAAAATAAAAATTAAAATATTAGACAATTTTTTTAAAGGTATACCCTAGCAGGGTATAGCAGTAGACGGCAGTCTACGTAGTGACGATGAGCACTGAGAGTTTAGTGCGCAAGGACTCTACTATAAAGAGTAGAAAATCTGCTAGGATAGTCCGATCAAACCGATTTAAACCTTGATCGAAAGAAGATATAAATTTGTTAATTTATTGTTATCTAGCTAAAAATACGCGTCGTACACCTTAATCATCCCAGCCCGATACTCCGTTCTAGAGATAGTTGTATTGGTATTTTATTTTATTTATCCTTTCCTTGTTTGTCTGTCAGTTTGTCGTTCTGTATGCAAACTTCATTTCAGAGTCCTAGAACCCTTTATTTTATTACATAGGTCAAGGTGCCCATCTTTTGTAATCCGACTAGTTTAGTGAAAATCAGTTAAACTAGCTAGATTTGACATAATTTGTATTTTGTATATATCGGGTCGTCCCGAAAAGTATACTACTGGCTCTACTTTTGGTATATAACACCAATTAAATTTGACATGGTATACATAGCAATAAAAATTACATGCTAAACGTATAAAGTTTCTTTTATTAAAGTTTCTTTTATTATTTTATTTATTGATCAAAAAGACAAGACGAGGTGAGAGTAACGATGGCACCTTTAGCTTAAAAAATGTTTAATATTAAATAGTGTTTCAAACAATAGTAACTCTAAAAATATTTAAATTGCAAATAATTGAGTTAGTTTCGCTTTCGGCACTATCGGTATATCAGCTTATAAACTAAATACTACCAACGACCCAAATTAAAAACTCGTTAAAATGTTTTCCAATTTACGTTTACAAATAATTATCCGTTGCAAAATTTGATAAACAAAAATATAACAATTGAATCTGATGAATGTATAGAAATATCATGAAAATATAATATAATTTTAAAGCATAATGCAAAATTTTTTTTCAATTTATTTTCCCTAAATGTATATATTTTCAGAAGATAGCGCGGTCAACAAAAGGTTCGTTTCTATTGACGTTATAATTCATAAACCAGCGTAACTAAGATTTCAACTCTTATACAGTTTGCTCGTGAAAACCACAAACAAAATTCCAGATGAGGGAGCTACGAAAAATTTGCAAAAATCTTTGTGCGAATCAAACTTACTAGATTATACTGTATATGGCACGGGTAGAGGTAAGATTGTGCTGCTCCATGTTATATATTATATATTTTTATTATTACAATTCAGGAGACAAAACTAACAATAGCACTTCGATCCAAATAGTCAATGAAAAAGATATCGCCATTTCGGCGAACACAAAAGACATTTCTGTTTTTGTGCAAAATGTAGCCGATTCTACGAAATCAAAAAATAATGATGCTCCTTTTACTGAAGAGGAATTCCCTAAGGATGAGGCAAGTTCCATAATTATGGACCTAGTCGATCGCGAGGTAGTAGCAAATCAACCCGAAGTAAGAGCTGATGATGGCGCAGAGAAGATAGTATTGACTAGTACCGAAGCGCTCAAGGAGTCCGTTGGTAGATGTGGATCAAACAATAAATTGGTAAAAAATGAAGAGTGCAAATTATTGGAATCTGGTGAGTTGCCGCAAGATACCACTGTTGATGTGAAGGAAGTTCAAGCTTTGAAGTCGAAGTCGAAGGATCTGGAAGATGGTGAAGTATCCGGCGATGATGGGGAGGCTCCTGTCAAAGGAGATAACATCGAAATGCCAGTCTGCCGATTCTTCATTCGAAATGGTTGCAACTGGGGCATGCACTGTCGCTTCCGTCATCCGACTAACAAAGGAAACTATGTAATGTTTGAACAGAAAGTCCTTCCAGTTGTCAGCACTCCCTACCCTGTTGGTGAGTCTTTTCCTTTTTTTATTAGTTCGGAATTGATTATCTTAAATATAAAACAAATGTTATATGTGCTTGTCCCAAGACTAAAATTTTTTTGTCTAAAAGAAATATATTTAAGCATGTAGCTTGTCTCGTCCAAACTTAAAATTAACACCTTAAAATATTTCTGCTTCTATTTCTGAATTACCCAGCACCTTGGCCACCTGTTATGACACCGGCATACCCATTATATTTTAACAATATGGACTCCGGACGCTACTACTCCCAGGATAAGATGGACGTGCCAATACGTGGATCGCTCTTGCCGACTCCGTCGTTTAACGAGACGACCGTGAACTATCCAAAATCAGCTGAACTAGATAGACCTTTTCCCAATCAGGACAAGACATTGAAACCACGATTGATTTCTTGGCAAAGTCATGTGGGCAGCAGTCCTCCCTGCTCCACTACTTTCGCAAGGTCACCACCGAGACCCAGATCTCCTAGCGTCTCACCTCCAAGACATACCATTCGCATACGACCAGAAATCAGGTCAACAGACACATCAACTGTCACCTGTAGACACACCAAGCGGTATCGTTTGCCAAGCCCGTCACGGTCTTCTGTTAGCAGGATTCGCGGTCCACGTACTCCCTCGCAAAGCCCTCCAAAACGTAAGATTCGAGTTGCACCGAAACGACCACGACACAAGAAGTATGAATCAAGTTCCTCGGACTCGTCCGAATCCTCTAGCTACGAGTCCTCCAGCGATAGCTCAGAAGGGAGTTCATCTTCTTCAAAACCTTATGGAAGGCATAGGCGTAAGAGTTCCCGTCGAATTAGTAGTTCAAAAGCACAAGCAAAGTCAACCTCGAGGACATCAACGAAATCTACATCGATGCAACTAGATTGGTCTACATCGCTGCGAAAAGAATCATCATCCAAGTCCCAGAAACATTCGGCAAGAACTCACAAAAAATTATCGACGAGGACGCCAGAACGAACTTCTTTAAAGGTCCCGTCAAGAACATCAATGAAGTCTCGTGGCGAAGCCAAAGGTCCCAATCCATACAGAAAGAAGTATTTACTGATGAAATTAATGGAAGTGGAGGACCAAATCGCCAAAAGGAAGAAAAATATGAAACTAAAATGATTAAAGTATATTACAGAAAATGTATAGTTATTAGACCAAGACCTTACTATATATATATATTAATAAAACAAAAAATGTATTTAATCCCATATAGGTACAACTTTATTCCCTTCCTCAAATGCTTGATTTTAGTTGAGAATGTTGTTTTTATGAAAATGAGTATTAGGTATTTCAACTTAATTTTTCCCTGACTCTGCAAGTACTTGTAATTAGAGACAGGGATTTTTAAGGGATTATGTTTTAAATTAAACGGGTTATATGTAATAAAGAATCGGACTACAATTTGTATAATTTAAATTCAATGGAGTTTCAAAATTTGTATGAATCTTCCATAAGATCAGAAATCAATCCAAAATTGAGTAGCTTTGTATGTTAAGGGTAGTTATTTCTAACAGGTTTAAATCGGAGGATTTTATCATATAGCTGATACAGTAGAGGAAGGTTACCTTATATGAAAATGGCTGAAAAACGGCGGTCTTTAAATATAAATATTTTGTAAACCTACAGTAATTTTATGGATTGGTATAGGTCGTCTTAATTTGCAAACTGCAAGGGTATACAATCTTCGCTTCTTGAAGTTGACTGTTTTCTTGTAAGATGTTTTTTTGCTGATAGAACCTAATTCATTGAAATAATTTTACTTTGACTTTAACGTTGAATGGAAAGAAATATTTTTCAATTTAATGGTGCCTAATTATTTTAGAATATACAGTTATATGTAATCTTATAAACAAGCAAAAATTTAAAGAAATCTTGATACCTTATTAAAGGAACTACCGATTTACATTGATCTATCTAAGAAAACATGCCGATTTTGCCTGAATGGTTCTGGTTAATCTAAGTAAGGTCAGCTTTATCGAATAAAATACTTTCCGCCTCTTAATTATTTTATATTGATGAATAAGTACACTTCTATGTGAGGAAGTACTTAATAGAGTACTCTTTGTCGTGCCCTTCGGAACTCTCCCCAAACCTGGATTGATTCAATGCGGCCGTGTAAACACTCACGTAGCTGTGCAAATCCTGGGCAGGCTAACAGCCAGGTGGCAGAGGCGTCATGGCCATAAACCACGACGACCACGCTTAACGAAATGCAGTCGGAGTCCGGGGCTCAACGGCAACAACAAACTTCGACCGGGTGCAATGGGCGAGCGCATCTGTATCTGTACTGCTCCGAGTGGGTGAGCGTGTGTATGTAGTCTCTGCTAATATCCTTGTTAATATTATTAAACATAATTTATGGATTTGTTTAATTTGTATTTAGTAACGCTTCGCCAGGCAACTCCGGCTACGTGACTCCCAACTCCGTGCTCTGGGGGAAAACTTAAGATCTGCGGTCGTCTGGTTTGTTTTTCCGCCTGCTCTGCCAGCTGAGCCAAATGCCCGCCACATCCTTGTGCCCCTCTCCCTTTTCGCCCCCTTTCCCGTCGTCGTCACCCTGGTGGAACAATTACATGGGTGTGACTAATGAATTTATCTGCTCATCAGCATCTCCACAGACTTGCATGCATGGCCATGGCCTGTGTACCGGGTGTTGCCATCTCAGTAAATATTATGTAGATTTCCTAACACAAATTATGTTCAGTTTGCCGGCATTCTGCGTGCTGTTATCCTGTAGCTGCTAGGCGAGAACTTTATGCGAAACCCATCCGGACGCTAGCTTTATAAGTTGAAAAATGAAACGACTTTCAGGCAGCGCTTTGATTAATTCTGTTATACTTGTACGTATTATTTTTTGTCTTTCCTCGAAGGTCCTTAGTTATGCTAAAGCTAATTACTCCGTTACCATATTTTCTAATTTATTTATTTTTTCTGAATTTTCAAGAGCTTGTAACATCTCTAGTGGAAGGGCACACATTTTAATTTGATTGGGGAGCCATTTTATTAGCAACTTAATAATGATTTGTTGTTCCGTTCTGTTGTGTTCTGGTAAACAGATCATTTTATGTATTAAGTTTGCCTAATATGGTAATTAACAAAGTGTAGACTTTATAGAGCACACAGTTTGTAAGTGAAATTGTTATTAGTTATTTTTTTTACTTATTCATCGCTCTTGTCATTTAACTCTTCTCTTAACAACAAAATTTCATCATTTAAATAATATAGTGTGACAACCACAGCAACTATTAGAAGTTGAATAAATATAATCTGAAATACAAATAAGTAAGAAAATATTTGTCCGATTTATAGAAATTTCCAACTTGCCGAACTCAGATAGCAGACATTGAACCGCCACAGCCCGTAATATTTGGAGTTAAATGTTTTCCGTAAAATTTGTTTAATATCCTTGGCCAGAGACCGCATTCTCTTTGGTATAGCATTGCGTTGGGCCAGAAAGGAATCCATGTTCTTCAAAAAGCTGACGCACTGAAAGAACGTTCAATTTCATTTCTGTTTCTTATTATGGCTTTCAGTTACCTCATTTTCCATAAAAGCCTGTACAGCCAATAGGCAAACGTAATCACTCGCGATACAGGCATATATGGAAGCATTTGCCGCATAAAAGATTCTTTGCTTCCGATCCTCGAAGAGAACGTGCCAAGTGTTCCGGTAGTAAATATGGGAATAAACACCGCCCAGAAGGCAGTTCCCATTCAAAGTAAACAGTAGCATCAAAGAAAACTGCAGTGACTGAAAGAGGTATCGAAATCTAGCTCCAATGGCCTCTAGCTTCCTTTTCTGGCGCTCCATATTGTCCAGGCTGGTGTTTACTGTTGAAATAGAAAAGGATGTGGATGCCTGGACTGCCCAATCTCTTGTCAAATTGGCACTCAACTCATCCACTACGTTTTTCTTAAGCTGCTGTAACTCGCGGCGCGTTAGCCAAGCCAAAATGTTGTAAAACCTCGCTGACCCCGATAAAATCAGATGCGGGAGAAATAGAGCGGTACCAATCATGATATCTTGGCGTGGCGGCGGCTCGAATTTCATTTCGTAGGATATGTAGAGCACAAAACAAAACAGAATTCCAAAAGTTGATCCCAAAAGCGCATACGCTACGCCTTCATCTTTGCTCATACGTTGATCTCGGACTGAAAGCGATTCCAACAAGGAATTTACCTTCTCCATAGCTCTACCAGAAGAGTAAACGGCATAGGCAATTGCTTTTACGCCCAACAAAAGTTGCATTCTTGTCAATCCATAAAGAAATGGCGATACATCCTCAAGAACTTTTAGAAGCGATGACGTGGGATCGAAATGCTGGGAGAAGCAGGCGGCATAAATGCATCCCAGCACAAACGTGTAGACAACGGCAGGCAGGCACAGTCTGAACCTCTGCGACTTCTTCTCAAACCAATACATTTGATAGCCAGTGAGCAAAAGCACAACATTTGTGGCACGCAAAACGCGAGAGTGCAACATTTTTGGTTTATTTAAAGTTCCCGCTTCGAGCACCGAACTGACACTGAAGGTTTCCAGTTTCGGGCAGCTGAATTGAGCTTCAGATCGATTTAGATCCTATCTAACCATCGAAATGTGACGAACTGTTCAAAACAGCGTGAAGCATTTCAAAGTACAAATACATGTTTTTTATTTCTTACGATTATTGATTTTTAGAGTTATTTGTAACGTTTAAATAATAATGAGCTGAACTTAAAAGCACAACTAAAATGTTTCAACAAGTAGGTTTTCAGCTCCAAGTTACCATATATTTTTTTATATAAATGGATAAATAATTGCCTAATTACAACAAAGACCAACACTGAACTACAAATTTTAGTTTCTGCTTTTCCCATGCTATACCGGGTATCATACTTAATATTGCGATTCCGCTGCTGCATATTAACAAATTTTCAAAAATTACCTGTTTGATGGCATAACAAAAATTAACCATACATATGCTATTCGCCCCAAAGGGGCGTTAAATATGTGCCTAGCCCTAGTTTCTAGCCTTTGTAGCACCTATCTAATTTCTTATTTGTTTTATATTCAATAATACTGTATTTGTAATTAATATAAATGAATGCACAAAAGCATCTCTTTGATCTGTGGCAGAAAAATATGTCTGCTTGCGGTGTGCTATTCTGCTATGAAATACAAGTCTCCGAAACTGCGAGCTTGGATATCCTGAGTTCTGGAATGAATCCACAAAGCATCGCAAGAAAGCCTAAGATTACCGCTGTAGTTATAAAATTGTTCAATATGAATACCAAAATGGTATTATTATTGATTTCTGAATAATAACAATATGTTAAAGGGTTAAGAATAATTTTCTTCTATGTCTTGGGGAAAGGTTACTTCTCCTTTGTGAGATCCGTTGCTAAATGTTTCTAACATGACTATAAAGTATTTAATTAATCAGTTTAAAATAAAATGCCACAAAATACCTGTATATGCAATGCAATAAGTAAATTAAGACTGCAATGCTCTTTTGTGATATATTTAAAGACTTAATCGGCATATCAAAGAAGAACTAGATAGCCAGTTAACCAGATAACCATATACTGAAATCTTAAGGTAAACATTGTTCAAATTCCAAACAAAATAGTAAAAAGTTAGCACTGTTTTACATGACAAATTATCCAGATACAACCATTCTAACAACCCATCCAGTTTCGTTACCTGGCGGCGTCTCCAAAGAAAGCCTGTTTGCTCGCACTTCCTTGGTTAATTAAAATGTGGAGTACCCCCAGACATTTGAAGCGTTAACAACCCCTAAAATCAACAGTGAAAAATAGTTTCGGTTAAGTGGAGCGCATCTTCCATGCGTGGCTGTGTGTCAACAGGAGATAGCGTTGGATGTCGGCGACTTAGAAACAGCTTCCTAGGACAGATGTCTTGTGTGCGGCCACAGGCGGCACCGCCCGTGTCAACATTAGAAATTAGAAAGAATTAAACAGACAGTGCCGACATTGCACGCAGCAAATATTTGCCAATTGTGTGAAATCTGAAGAAGCCAGGTGGTGTTCTTTCATCTAGCACGCCGTGTTGGTTTTGTCAGAATATAAAGGTAAACATATAAGAACCAAATTGAGATCTGCCGAGGGAAAGATCGTCACAATGGGGGAGGGGACTCGTTATCAGAGCTGGTGAATAGCCTAATTAATATCGAGAAGAATGCGCGTCTCATTAATAACATAACTATGAATATTCCTCCCCAATGAATATGAAGATTTCTTGTACTAAAAATGGAAATACCGTGGTTTTTGAATGAACCAAGTTGAAAAAATAAGTTCTTTATGTGGCTTTGGGCTTGATCCACGAAAAGGCAGAAAAAAAATACTTGAAATTATCTTTTTAAAAATTAAAATAAAAATATGTTCCAAATGAAAAACAAGTAAGGAATGCTACCCTTGCAGAATATGGCAATTTAGTGCGTTTGTTCTTATTGGAGCTACATATATAAAAATAGAGGATATATGAAGTTTCATTTATATATATTTAAAAATAGCAAAAAATATGCAATTTTGGCCAGCTGATATGATACAAAGGTCGCAACTGCTTCCCAAAAAAATAACTTCAACAACGTAGATTCCGAGAAACAGAGACAAACTGACGAACATTGCCAGAGCTACTCGGCTTATGTTGCTGATCAAGAATTTATATACTTTATGGGATCGGAGATGACTCCAGAAAGCCATTGGAGCATTCATTTATCGCTTACCAGATAGGAAATAAATAATCACCAAGTCCGCTGAGCGAATTCCTGGACGGTCATCCTAATGACATTAAAATGGTACGGATTTTAAATTTAACGAAGCTATAGTCCAATTCTCATGCTGAAGGATCAAAAGACAAAAGCTTGAAGGGAAAATAGGGGCTCAGACCAAGCAATAAGAACACCGCCAATATTTTAAACATAAAATCCGATGTGCTGAAGCTCCTCCCAATCCACACAAATTCTTCCTCATTTGCCAATCAATATTTTCTTTTAAAACTGTTTACTTTTTTCGCCCGCTCAAGAGTCATAATTCAATAAATAAATGCAAGGATGACGTTTGGACAGGTCGCCAACATATCGCTTCGAGTACACTTAAAAATGTGTCCTGGCCGCTGTGCGCTCCATGTCGTTTTTTTTTTTTTGGGTTTTGTGTGAGTTAGGTGTGGAGTGTCCGCATGAATGAAGTAAAATTTACGGCCACTAAAAGAACAGGCCAGGTAAAAGAACAACACGGAACCAGCATCGAACTGACTCGGTCTTGTGATTATGCTATCGGCTTTGCCGAGCGGAAGAGCAGCAAAGGGGCAGAAAGTTTCAAATCTATTAACGCATAGCCACGGACGTTCCGGGTGAGTTGCCCTTGGCAGGCTGCACCGCCGTAATCCCAGCTCCCGTTCCACGAGTGGACACTCACTCCGCAGTGATGCCATTCAGAGAGGACAACGACAAGGCTTATAAAGCTGCTGGGGCGAGTTGCGTGTAATTGATGCCCATCAGGGTCACTCAATTTACGAAAATGGCTTCTCCCCAAACATTTTCCAGCCTCCTAGTTGCAGCAGAGAACATGCCATCGAATTTGAAATTAAATTATTTTCGTTTAAAAACTCAATTAAAATACTTTTAATGAGTAATGAGTATCCCTACTGTTATTTTTTCAACAATCATTTGGCGACTGTCTTTCTATTTGTCGCTTTTCTGCGGCTCGGTTGCTACACACAATGATGATGCTGCCGATCCAGTTCCAGTTGTACGACTCTCCGGGAAATTATGATGCATTTTTATGGATTTTCAGTGTTTTTGCTTGGGTGCAGTTTTTCGACGCGGATTACGTTTCGTCAATGGGGGCTGCCCGAAAAACAGATCTGCCAGGGATGAGGCTTCATTTTTGTATTTTTTTTTTCCATAAGCTTCCGGGGCTACGCGTGCTGAAAAATATTTTTTTTCGATGCTTTCGCCTGCTGCCTCCGAACTGATTTATGCCCCTTGATGGACGACAGGATTGGGCAATGGACAAGAATGCAACGAGTGCAACCAAACAGGCACCACCCAGCATGGAAAAAAAAAGCCCACTGAAATTGAGGGCGAGTAAAAATTTATGCATTTTCATTGATATGCAAAGCGCCGTTGCAGGCCGAAGATGAAGAAGAGAGAAGAGAAGAACTTGTGTGCGCGCTTCCGTTTCCGCTGCACGGCCTGCAAGGGTGAGGAGGTGGTGGCGGTGGAAGCGCGTCGGATTTTAAGGGCGGTGGCGACTGTGCGTAGGTCGACATGTTTGGCGTATTGTCGAATTGCATAATATGCACTTTTTCATCGGCCATCCGCCAAAAATTTACAGCCCTACACACATCGATTTATTGCCTGACAATTGTCCCGAATCTTCCAGCGCCAACAACAATGGGAATGCCAGCGCCGATGCCCATCGTCCAATGGATTTGTGTCCACGTCCACGTCCGTGTCTCTGGCTTGGCTATGTCCTGGCGCGGCGCCGCGTTGAGTTATGAGTGGCGAATGCTGCTGGCGACCGATTGAATGCAATTTTCCACTGCAATTCGAATGTTTTCCTCGTATTTTCCGTTTTTTTTTCGGGCTGGATTCCATCAGCGAATTTCAATAAAATTTCGGAGACACATCCTTCGTCGGGCGGACGGGAATCGCGATATGTGCGTGTCCATCCACCATTGACGCCAATTCGTGTGAAAGATAATGTTTTTTAATATTGCCGAACATGAAAAATGTGAAAACAATAATCGTAAATTTTTATTAACAGTAACGGCAAGTGGGAAAACAATAGTACAGGCAACAAAAACAGCACAGCCCTTGCCAAAAAATGTCAAAGAGTTTCATGCTAACTCGAGGTCTTTCCGCGTTTAATATAAAAATGAAATATAATAAGCCACTTAAATTTAAACTCGGTCTTGGTAATCCAAAGTAAGCCACCATTGTTCGAAGAAATAGGCAAATTAATACGTCAAACTTAACTTAATTGAGTGTTCGGTATTACCGGAGTAGGCCATTTGCACGATTTTCACCTTAGGGCTACTTTGAATTATATTAGAACTTCTTTCTCATTTGTTTCAGGTTTCTTTCTATGCAATCAATCAGGTATTACTCTGGCCCTTCAACATTAACACAAGATAGAACATTTGCACTAAATGTGCCCATATTCCCCAATCTGAATTTGGTTCTCAACCGAAAGGCCTCTCTTTGGCTGCTCTTTGGAAAGAATCACTCTGGTCGACGATTTGGGCGTCCGCTTGGATCGTTAGATCGTTTTATCTTAGAGTATGTATCCTTTGTTCAGTTCAAAAGAACTTTTTACTTTTTCTCTACGAGGTTTTAACTGGGTGGTGACGTTAACAGCTCAGATTAATATCTACGTACCAAGTACCACGTGCAGTTGTTAAATTTTTCTCAGATAGGTACGATTTCTTCCCTCAGTATCAAAGTCATCGGACTGGATAAGATAATCACCGTATAAAATTGTCCAAAATTTAACAGAAGACAAAAGAATAACTGATAATCACCGAATTGTGCTGTATGGCGCAGTACATACACACACAATGCACTCCTTTTGAAATTGTATAAAACAGCGGTGACCAAAGTCCTGACTTGCGAGTTAGCACATTTCTCTCAGGAATTATGTCACCTTATCTTACTTATTATATGGTATTTGTTACATATTTAACATGCATGTAGACGGAATCATTTCCGACCCCTGCTAATCAGTATCAACAGACAATTCGATTTAGCCATAAAACAATAGATTCCAGAAACTTTTAGCGCTAGAGCTGCAAAATTTGATGACAAAACCGTTGTTATGTGTTTTTCTCAATGTACTCATTATGTTTAATTCTCTCACGGTCGATCACACTCAACTGTAACTTTCTTACGATTATAATATTGATTCGGAAATATTTTCAGCCACTTAAAAGAGTCGTATTTGATACTTACCAGCATTTTTCAATATATACTATACATTCAGATAAACCGAAAAAATACTCCTTTATCTTGGCGAGCTCCGCTGAGCCGTATTCGAAATCCAAACAAACGAAAGCATTCCTGAGGTCCAGCTGCCGGAATTCTTTGCGCCAAAATATGTATAGTTGCCGCAGCACGGGAAGCAATGAGGGATGCTCCCGGGGGCAGGACATCTTGCAGCTTTTCTGGTTTGCTGTGCGTTGTGTTATGTAGTGTAAACTCCTTCGGTGGAGATGCGCGCGCGTTCCAGGACACATCATCATCGTAAATCATGGTGGAGCTTTCGGACTTCTCTGGTCGTCTCGCTGGGCGATGGCTCGGACGTTTTCGGTTTTCTAGGACGTTGGTCGAGTCTAAACATAAACATAAATAAAAGGCCAGGCTGACAGCGGCTTCGCGCAGGACCTCGCACTTGGACATGGACTCCATTTCGAGTCGTCCTTTTTTTTCGTATAATATTTGAGTGTTGCAGAAAAAAATTCGCCTCGAACTGGCCGAGAATTTCTGTTGCAGTCGCGAGTGGTTGCTGTAAATTCAGCAAAGGATGTGCTGGGAAGGCGCAGCCAAAGGATTTCATAAAAATTGCGCAATTTAAAATGTCACAACATAAATTCTGTTTGCGTTTCTTTATGCAGGCAAGCAACAAAGCGAACGCCAAGCGAGGCGCAATAAGTATTAAATTTTGTTAGAAGGACCTTTCGCACACAGTGTCTGCACAATGTCCTTCGACGCAGGCAAAACAAAAACAGAGCCGCGAAGCCTTGGCGCTGACGCCGCTGACTGGCTGTCGAGCGAGTGAGCGAAATGGCAGCCGAGGAAACAAAAGAAATCCAAACTGCACACACACTTAGCGACATACAGACAGGACACCACCCGGCCAGGACACTCAGTGGCAAGCGAATGGTTCTGCCTCCATCTGCGAAAGGAGGGGAGATCCTCCTCCAAGGAGATACATAGCAGCGCTTAGGTGGCTGCTCCTCCATGTGCTCTTCTCGCTCGTCAGTGCCATCACAGTCGGTCGTTCTCCTCGTCCTTGCTGTATTTGTTGTCCTTACTTCGTTCTGTAGCTCCAGATGGCAGCCAGGCAACGAGCATTTTTGTTGTTAGGTAAAAAGAAATGTTTATTTTAAATAAATGAACAAAATAATATGAAAGTATAAATCAATTTATGTTCTTACATAGATTATTTTATAACATAAAACGCAAGTAATTGACTTTTTTGTGGCAAGGCTAGCCCCATTTCAAAAAATCAGAATGCCAGGATCGGGCACTAGTGATTTGCGCCTTTAATTCTGTCTGGTAAATGTAGTAATATGCGTATTTATATAACCCAACATGTATTTAGTTTAACTATTTAAATGGGTAAAGGATTATAATATTTAAAGTGTGTTTAATGGGTGGAATATTTAGTCATATTGCTGGAGATATAATATAAATCTCCATATAAATTGTGAAAGATTTCGAAGATTTCCATCGAAAAACGGTCTGTGGCTCGAATTGGAGTAAAATCAATTTCTGTGGGCAGGAGAGGCTGATCTATTCATTAATAATTAATAAAATAATCATTTCGGAGTTTATTTAAATTTGTCGATTTCATGGAAAAGAAGGAGAATAAGAAGCGAACTCCATTTGCATTTGTTCTTTTTGAAGATCAATAAAATGATCTGTGAACTCCTAGCTCTTGGATGCGATTGAAAGATTGAAAGGGAATACGATTCCTAAAGTCCTGATTACAAGATTAAGTTGAAAATATTAATATAAATATTTTAAGGTTTTGATACTTATAATAATCGTCTTAATTTTGTTTTATAATTATAAAATTATAATTAACTAAGTTATGATTGATTAAGATTGTTCAAGAAAATCATAAAAAGGTAACTTTACTGTAGTGTAAAAAATAGTAACATATTTTTATTAGCAAGCGAAGTCACAGAGTTAGGTACACATTTTGATATTAAATATAGTGCAAGGACATTTGGAAGCTAAGCACCTTCATTTTCTTTCTTAAGCTCGATCATTTTTCAATGTAAAATGTAGTTTTGATTAATTCTATTGACCTCAAGCTTCTTTCTCGCAGTGCGCCTTTTGCGCAGTGTTCGTCAGTGACATAAATCAGACGACAGTGTTGGTGAATGTCCCCCTCTGAGAGTGTGTTTGTGCACAAGTGTGCAGCAGACTTGAAGCAACGCCCATCGTGCAACACTTTCCTTTTTTTGTGCAAGCTTTTGGGGTCTTTCTCCTTTTTTCCCAACCTACCATTTGTCGGTTTCATCGGGTTTTGTTTGTTTTTAATTTTTTGTCTTTTTTCTCTGGGAGCGGAGTGGAGCTCCCTCAACGGTTTGGCTATCTGCGGGGCACTGTGAGTGCGAATGTCCTTCTTTTCTGGCGTCAACTTCACATTCGGAGCCGGAGTTGTCCTTCTGCTAACCGTAACTATTTTTGCTCCTGGTTGGACATAATCGCGTCTGCATTATTGGTTGATGTTTGTTGGCTGCTTTTTGCATACTGCGAGGCGAAAAACCCTCCAGTCCAGGATCCCTGAGAACCCCGTGGCCGCTCCTTCCACCCCTTGTCTTTTGGGGTAGCTCCATGTTTATCGCCCGGCAGCGTGTAGCAAGGTAGGTGGATTGGAGACATAAATATTTTGTTTGTTCATCCTTCCCTAGTTCTCTGGCGCTTTTCTTTTTTCACATTCAGCCCCTCTCGGTTGTTTTCCTTTTTGCAGATTATGTGTGTTTTGTTGCCTGACAGGGATCAGCATAAAATGTTGCAAGCTGAGCTTTTTTTAGTATTCCTGGGTAATTGTAGGGTGTAAATGGTATACAGGATTATGGATTTAAAAATATAAAATATACTGGTATATTTCTGAATACGAAAGTGTCTTTTTAAAAAGCATATTCAAACGCGATTTTTAATCAGCTTGGGACAACATAAGTGGTTTATATAAGCTACATTTAATGAAAGGAATTTTAGATCGAAAACACTTTATTTATATTTGAATTTTCAATGAATCTTTTTATGGTTTATTTTAGTTAGTATTGCTAGTCCTCGTATACCGAGGAATCAAAGTTCTGAGTTCCATTTAATTTATTAAAAAAGCTCTTAAAATATTCTCTATTTTTATTTTAAATTTAAAATGTACTGGTAATATCCCAGTCGATCACTCTCCACTTCTGATTTTGTCAGCCAATTTTTCTCACCTTTCTCTCTCTGTTTGTTCTTGTCGGAAAGGTGTGTGTTAGTATGGAAATTATCCTCGATGCTTGGTTTAGGTAGTAAGTGTGTGTCTGGCAAAAACGGGTTAAATGTTGTGGCGAATTTGTAATTAGAAATTGTCGCTTGGCGCATTTCATTCTGTTTGTTTGTCTCCCTGCTAGTTTCATTCTTGGTTTATTTTCGCTTACGCCGGGCAATAAATAATTAATTCAAGTTGATTGCTCCTTTGTTGTAATTACAAGGACGGCAAAATTCGGTAATCCCTCGAACTACTTTTAAATTTCCAGAACTATGTTGTCAGATCGTTTTATATTGTCTCATCGAAGGGTAATATAAAACATCCTGAAAATGAATTCTTGCCAAGAGCTAGCTTCTTACTACTAATTCTCTTAGCTGACTTTTATTGTCTATCAATTATGCAATGATTTATTAAGTCTGCCTCAAAATTTTTTAACATTGCAATGAAATAATGTTTTAAGATGATAAACTTAAATGGAAAAGCTCTGTATGAATAAATGTTGAGCCTGCGAAGAACATTTTTGCGTTCCGTTAATATTAAGGATGTGACAAGGGACTCCCTTGAATCAACTTCTTTCGGGCAGATTGAATTTATTGCTGGAAGGCATTAACTGCTTCAGTATACATTTTTATTTCGGCTCTTTCAACTTTACGATCATAAATGTCCGAAAGGGTTTGATTTACAGCCAACAACTTTTGCGCTTACTTTAACAAATGCTTGGCCATATTGAGGTTACTCCGGATTAATGTGAGTTGAGGGTTAAAATTAAAAATTGCTGTCAGCCTGGTGAGCAGGGAATTATTTTGTATCTGACTGTCTATGCAGTCTCTGACACCCTTAAGTTAGTGTATATATATGAGTATATACATAAGCTAAATATAAAATATGCTATAATTTACTTAACATAATGAATATTTTAATCTGTCTAGTCACCAGCAATGTTAGCAATCAAACGATTATTAAAATTGGTTGAAAGGTACTTAGCTCGGTTAGGGAAAAGTAACACGCCAAATATCTTACTATATCTTACCGATCGACATTTTTATATATTTCTTAGGGCCGGTATCTACCCTTACAGTCGCTCTTTCGCGATCAATTGGGTTTGCTATCGTATAAATGAGAGTGACAGGGCCTCTGACTCAAGGAAAACCTTTTCTGGATCAAAAAAGAAGAGCTGATTTCCGATAGCCAAGTGAATAAGAAGTCCATTGCAGCTGTTTTGCGTGGTTTTGATTATCAAAGCAACTCTGTAATTGCACCTTACAGCACAATTATTTGCTATACAGCAATAATCGATCATTAACAGCACTGTTAACTGCACTATGCTTATCTTTCACGTTCAGATACATTTTAGGGAAATAACTCTATCTGGTGGTTATCTTTACCGAACATATGTATAGCAATCAAAAACTTTGCCAGATAGGATTGGAAGCGACCCTAAGACCTATAATATATGTATGGGGAACATTAACACAATTTGATCAGTTCATTACAATCTTCAAGATCAGGCGAATTTTTTCAAAAACTTATATTGTTTAAAGTATACATTAATAGTATATTGTTGATTATATTTTAAAATTTTTTTTTTTATGATTATAATAGATAAAAGTCTGTATAATTTACAAAGGTTAAATATCAGTTGTCTCCTTTAATTGGACTGAACGCTACAGCTGCTTTATAACATAGTCTTTCCTTATTTTAGTCAAAGATGAACGTATACATAATTTTTTTCCCATACTTAATAGTGAACATCTTAGCCACCGTCAAGTGGCCCCCTAACAGGGGCAGGATCCGTTGTTTATGGGCGTCGCAAGACCGCTTCAAGAGGAATGTCAGAACATTGCAGGTGTAATATATAGCCAACCACCCGTGCTGGGTCTGCATCCTTGCTACCGAGTGGGTGTGAGTGCATCTTCAGGCTCCCTGCGAGGACGGCGTCATCATCCCCGTCATCATTGCCATCATCTTGGGGCAGCCAACCCAGGAGCAGGCTCTGATCTATATACTCTGGCAGTGACAACGCTTCCGTGCTCGACTTGCTGCCCGACTGTCGTTCTCTTCCGCTGCTTCGACTCCTCTTCCGCTGAATCCGGGAAGGAGTCCCTACAGCTTGCAATTTATGTGCATCCCACATGGAGCCTGCGAGCCGGGCTTTTGGGGCTGTTTCTCGGATTTTTTTCTATTTCCCTTTTCCCGTTGCCAGCTTTTTGCTTTGTTTTTGTTTTTATGGATTTCCATTGGTGCAGCAGCCAGCTTGTGGAATTGGTAGCGGGTGCGGGTGCGGGCACAGGATCGACGTGTCAAAACGCAAATGATTTATTGAACTGACAGCCAGCAGTGAATTTTGTCGAGTCAAGTCGCAGGACAACGAAGCAGCATCGTCGTTTTCTGAATGCGACACCGCTGAGTAAAAGGCATTCTTTGAGCACTACACCCGCGCCCACCCCATGCACCGGTTTTCATTACACTAGGAGAAATATACTTCCATATATTTAAGACAGAAAACCTTATAGAAGCAGACACGGGTTAGCAAAACAATTGATAGGCTTCGTGTGGTCTCAATAAATAATGAACATCATACCCTACTGATATATTGATTCAACTAATTCTGATTCCCGTACTCGTGTCACGTCTTTGTTCTCTTGTAAATTAAAACAGAGCGTGTTATACTTGATCCTTTGCCTGTTTTTTAAGGTCTACTGATAAAACTGTTTATTTCTTAATCGGATTCTTTTGAATTGAAAGGCAACAGGAGAATTTTAATGTGCCTTGTTATTAGATCCATATTTATATTTATAGTCCAGTTTTGCTTAATTGTACAGAGAAACTTGCTGACTTGCCAATCGTGCTCGGTCCCTACACTGGTTTAAAATATTTCATTGCGTATATTACAGCCAAACTATTATAATCAGTTTAAACAAATCCAAGGACATTAACTAAAATCTGCAGATCTAAAAAGTGTTTCAATAAAACTTTCAAATGTAATTTAAATAAATTAAAGTTTTAATATTTATCATTTTATAGTTTGAAAATGATTAAAAACCTATTCAAATTACAACGTATATTTTGTAGTTAGTTAAGGTAGAAAATCCAAGGCAAATTTAAGGAATCCTGCAGCTTTCTTCAGTGTACTGTTCTCCTCTCCGTAGCTTGGCTACACTTTCTAGTTTCGCCGCCATTTCTTGTTTCGATGTTGTGCACTTTTCCTCGTCTCGCTTTTTGTTGCATCGGGGAGGAGTTTTCGCTCAACTCGACTGAAAACTGAAAACTGAACTGAACTCGACTGAGGCCCCGGCGCAAGAAATGGCACCGATGTGAAATGAAGTTTTGATTTAGTTCAAAATTTTTATCAAAAGAAACGCGTTACTGCTGCTATGGCTCTGGCTGCTGCTTCTGTGTTCCTTTGGCCCCCTCTTTCGGGGTTTTCCCTTGCAGTTTTTCTAATAAATCACAGCATGGGTTGTCTCCTGATATGGGCGGACCTTTCGGGCGTAATGGTATTTTGATTTATGTCTCCACCAACCATAATGCAAAAGTTCTCAAATACATACCGCCGCACATCTACGAAGGCACACTTATAAAATAAACTACACTAAATGTTTTGTAAACGCTTCAAATTATATGTATTTCGATTATATATACCCGCGTATACGTGATATAATCCTAGGGGCAAAGCTTAACGGTTAAGGAATATTAATATCGAGGACCTATAGGTCACCATATACATTAATGAAAACCAGGTTAACGATTATTTATATTATTCGTAGGAACTACCTATGGTAGCTGAGCTTAAACCCTTTATTTATTATATTTCATAATATTTTAATATTGGGAAGAACTATTGCAGAATTCTAAGCACTTACAAATATTTAATTCTTAATAAGATGTGACTGAGGTAATACTATTAAGACACTTTTAAAATGAATTGAATCTAAAATGTAGAAGGATCTACACATTTAAGAAACCACTTCTTTTAGATTGCAGTTTCCATTTAATAATTAAAGATACAATACAATACAGATATCCTAAAAAAGAGGATAATATACTTTAATATATATATATATGTATATATATATGTAAATATCCAAAAAGAGAAATTTGCATTAGTCATCTGCCAGTTAAACAAAATGAAAGATATCAAATTTATTTTCGCTTCTACTTTGTATTTTTGAGATTACATTTTCAGATTTTTTAAAATACCACCACTACTCTATGCGTGCATTGGGGGGTATCATTAGCCCTCCTTTAAAATAAATAATTATAAAATGGCAATTAACTGGCGATTCTCCATCCCGCTCTGAGCCAGACAAGTTCCAGGACTTCCCGAATTTCCTTAGAAAAATAACCCCAAGTAACGCCCACCCACCACTGGAGAGCGACTCGGATCCGGACGAAGAATGCGATGATGTGGTGATGAGAAAGCCGAGCGCAGAAACAGAAGCCAGCAGCCCGGGCCAGGACTAATGAGACTGCCACAGGACGCAGGACAAACGCCTGCAGTGCCAAAGTTTTGCAAAAGTGTCAGAAAATGTGAATGCGATTGTGTGGGTGGTGTGATGGGAGTGGCTATGTGCGGAGGTAAGCGCCGGCAAACGAGATGAATGATATTCAGACTAGTGATGCATGGGTCTCTTTGGGGGCGGGTGGCTCTGGGCGGGCGGAGAATTGCGGCGCTTCATTCGCCAGGATATATGTATGAAGGCTCCCACGAAGGGGCGGCGGGTGGGCGGAAGACACTTGCTTGTAAGCGAGACGCAGGCGTGGAAGCAGCGGCGAATGAGCAGGCACACATACATGTGCACACGCTTACATATACGCGCGCACATGGGGGAAGGGGAAAACACATCCAACTCGAATCTTGTCTACAATAAATCAAATTTTATTACACTTTTCTTTATGCGTGCCACAGGATATATATGGCGAGCGTATGGCTCACTGATGAGCAGCACACAAACACCCAGAACTTTGCCACACACCCACACACACATTGCGCATATCTGCAAATGCTAGCAGAGATTTTTGCAAGCTCATTTAGTGGGGGAATTATCACACGGATTGACAACGTTTGCCACACGTATCCCAGGGAGCGAACAAGGACACGTTTAAGGGAATTCATTTTTTAATTTACTGATTTTAAACCTTTTTATTTTTGCACTTTATCGGGTTATACGACCATTCTGTAAAGTCAAATCTCGTAGTTCCCATTTAAATGCTGATCCCAAAAACCAATTTTAAAGCAAATAGACATCTGGAACGCGCTTTTACTATAGTTTGTTTAATACGACTTCATCTAGAGACAGCGAATACCTTAAACAATTAATATTATAAATATTGAATATAAGCTTTAAGATATTTCTGTACCTATTATTATTTTTATTATATTATTTGGAGTCAAGCGAAGACCTTGCTTTTCCCACCTTCGCTTGCGAATATCAAATGTGAATATTTCGGCAATAGATCGGTAGAAAGAAAATATTTTACTTTATAAAGAAAGCGTGATTTCACAAAATTCAAGTTTTGGTAAGACCTGTTAGTGTCAGAGAGGAAAAGCGATCGGTTGGTTAGTCAAGGAATCGAGTGACATTTATATAGAGATTTACCGTAATAATATGAAGAGTTAATTCTAAGACGAATTAAGGGAAATTTAAAGCAGAGAAATGCGAAACAAACAATTTGAAAACAACAAATTATTTCCGAATTTTAAGTATTTTTCTTGAATCTTCAAACGTTTTTGGCTGCATCATGATCACATTTTTAATTGTATAGCTGATAAACACAATCTTTAAAGGCTCTTTTAACATATCTTTATCTTTTGGCTATAAGCAACTCAAAATACTAAATTAATTAGTGTTGGTTTCCGACTCGTACAACTGAGTGAGCAGGTGAACAAAAAGAATTACTGGAAAATAAGAAAAACAAGTAAGAAAGCTACAGTCGAATGTGCTCCACAGTGAGATACCCGGTACACATAAATGAAATGGAGATGAAATTAATAGTCACCTTGACTTGGCTAAGTGACTTTGTCTAATTGTGACCACATTTATAAAAAACTAAAATTTAACAGGGCGAAAGGCAGTAGATATTGACAAATAAAGTCACTAGAAATGTTACTAAAAACATGTTGGGCAACAACCAAATAAAGACTAATGTTGCTAGGAATATGCTGAGCAACACACAACACAAATGTAGACGTTGCTGAATTTCAGCATATTCGAAAACTTTATTGTTTAATAACTCACTTGTTTATTATTCTATATTATTCAGTTGTACAGCACGTCTGCGAAAATGTAATTTGTTCATATCTGTTTATACCGAAAATCTAAAATCTAGATTCTAGACTATAGCTTCGATATATGTTTTCATAATTTTCAAGAACCGAAGTAAACGTGACCTAACAAAACTGTGCAACAATTTTGTCACCACATTTGGTAGAATTAGCTTTTATAGTCTCTGACATTTGATGTTTCACCCTGACGGACTGACGGACAGACGTCTAAATCGAATCGCCTGGTCTGCCTGCTGCATATATTTTCGGTTGACACATACCTATAACACCCTTGTATAACATACCGGATATAATAATCACTCTAGGTGATCATGGTGTCTCATTAATAGGAAGTGCAACACTAAGGAAAATGTCTGCAGTCCTTCAGTATCCACTGCTCACTGGCGTTCATCCTGCGAACCCCAAATTTGGCGATGTAAATTTGATTTCCTGCCTCGTGTATGGCCCAGGGCTGAGGTCCTTGCTTTAGTCCCACCCACACCCACGCTCGCCCACATAGACATAAAGACAGGGTCGGTGTCGGCAGTTTCGTTGGCTTATCAAAGAGCAAAAAAGTAAACCGTTATGTGCGATGCATGACACTTTTCAGAATTTATGTGTTTGTATCTCATTAAGCGGCGCAGCAGCGGGCTTTCGGGGCGGGGGACGTGGTTCGCCCAAAGGTGTCCCGTGCGCAACTTTTGGAGGCAAGAAAAGCCGCGCCCTGCCCCGACGAAACTCACTCCCGAAAAAAGCAAGCCATCAATGAAGCCAAACTGAAAACTGAGGCGGGCCACAAAAGTTGTTCGAAACATTTTCCGAAAATTATCTCTTAACACAAATGTGACACCCGCCACATGTCCTCCCCTCACCACTCCACTCCCTCGAGGCATATCATATATGTGGTTTTTATACACTTTTAAAGAAAATCTTCAGAAATCGTAGCCATTAAATAGTTTACAAATATAGTACGTTTTATTATTAAACTACACAGATGATAATATAATTTAAATAATTTTTTTTATTAGTTTCTCACAATAATTGTAAGAAAAATTTGCAAAACTTTCTTACCAAAATAATTATATTTTCTTCTCTGAAAATCGCCTGCAATTCTTGTGTCTTGGCAAAGTAAGTTAATCAAAAAGTTATTACTAATCTATTCCCGGATTGTTCAAACTAAGTTGAACCAAATAAAGGTCTGAAAGCAATACAGTAAACAAATACAATTATCCAAACATTAAGCGCATCTAGAGTTGATTCTTAAAATTCTCAAGTGGGAATTCTGTGAAACGGTACGATATACCCGTGCAAATAATGTTAAAGATCCGTTTGGCGTTGGAAGCTTACTGAAGAAAGAAGACTATACTTGGTCGGGTGAAATGTAACCTCCATGCTAATTAAAAAATTAAAAACTATAATTTTGTAATTATTTTATTATATTTCAATTCAATTATTTTCAATATCCTGTGTACAGTTACAAACTGTGTGAACTGTCAGAATTCCGTTTCGATTTCTGTAGCTAAAAATAAAGTAGAATTAAAACTTTGATTGCTAGAGCAATATTAAGGTTTTAAAACGCTTAAAAACGTGTCCAAAAGTATGCTATTATTTTATATTCAAAACATTCAAAAGTTAGCATATTTTATGACACCTTTTTAAGGGTTTTAAAGACTCTAGAGATTTGTACAGCACTCTAGGTAATGCAATAGGTACTAAAATGTATTAATTATGAGATTTATGGCACATTTGAAGTCCAGAGAATATGTCATTTTCCAAAACTCAAAGTAATTGTTTTTCTAATTTGTTATACTGTATTTTTTTTGTTTCCGGTGTATCTTTCAAAAGCGTCTCCGCCCCGTTTACTCTGCCTACAACGGGCACACATCATAAATTTTAAGTGAAAATGAATCCTTTGGCAATTGAAGTTTTCGAGGAGATTTTGGTTGGCGTAGGATCGTCATCAACGTCGGATGGAAGAAAGGGAGATGGGACGGGAGTGTACGTGTGCCTGAAGTCCCTATCGGTATCTGGATGTCGTTGTCTTTATCCTTTGTTGGCCATAAATCAGCGAATCGCGTTCGCATTTCGCGCATGTTCCTGTTCCTGCATCGCCCCTTTGCCCACTCCAGCCCCCGTTTCCACCCATTACATAACATAACCATGTGGCCCATAATTCAGGTTTAATTAACTCGGCGTGTTTATTAGCAAATATTAGTTTACAATTTGATATAGCATGTTTTCGGGCCCAAATCGTTCCACAATTAACTGAGATTTCAGTTGGATTTGACACAAATTGGGCAGCGATTAGAAAGCCAAGCCAAGTGAAGTGGCCTTATAGAGGGCAAAACATCATATTTCATTTATTATCTGTTGCCGGATACTTTTATGACCAGCGTATTCACTATAATGTTGACCAGAAAGAAACGTTGTAAGATACATCAAATCAGCATCACCCAATCAGCCATGACTTTCCGTTCACATAACTTTGTTTCCTTGAAAATTGGTAACAAATATGGTTAAGTATTTTTGATTATAAATATCAATTCAATTTATTATTATTAGCTATAGATTCACGAGTATAAAATCTTCAGATTAACGAGGAACACAGAAGTAGTCATATTATCTATATTGTGGATACTAGTCCTTGAACTTAAGAACACCATATTTATACAAAAAATAATAGTTGTTTTCAAAAAAATATCACATAAAATATACCTACTACGTACAGATTTAAATCAGCTGTGGTCCTTAAGTCGATTCTCTCCAAGCACTTGCACTATCGGTGTGTGCTGAGCACTGGCATTGCGAGCCATTGATGTTGTGGATATTAAAGTCTGGGTGGAACTAAATATCGTGAAAAACTTTATAAAATATATAAAAAGAATATAAAGAATATTTATACAGTGCCAGACTTTTTTCGGACTTTAACATGTTTTATGGCGTGAAGAAAATAATATCCGAATCACAAGTTCACTTTCTATTATTGATTATAAATAACTTCGAAAGTTAAAACTACCAAAAAACTAGATTGAATGAAAAGGTGTCGTATGTGGACTTCAAGCCGCTGGTGTTTACATATTACAAATAGTAAGCAGACAGATATTATATTAGATATTAAGCTTCTATATCTAAACGTAAGAAATATTACCTTAAAAAAGTTTAAATCGCTTCAATTATGAAAAAATTACAAAAAGAGAGCCTTTGAAAACAAAAAGGTATTATTGTAGTTTGGTGAATACATTGAAATAATTTCAAAGAAATAATAGATAGAAGTCGATAGGTTTCCTAACCATTAAACCAATTATTCATAAAAGAAAATGTATTCGAAAAAAGCAAATTAAATATACATAGCAGCTACAGAGTAGAGCTGCTAACGGTATTACTTTTAGTGATTCGATTCATTTCGATTCGATTCCGAAAAAATCGATTTAATCGATAAAGGTTATATTTAAGCAAACATTTAGCAAATTAAAATTTTAGAGAGCTACGAAAAAATGATTATTTATGTAACAAGAGTAGTAATAAATAGTGCTTTCCACTATTTATATTATTTTAAAAAGACTTCAATGACCTGGTTTTATTTTTATTGTAAAGATGAAGATACATAGTCTTCTTAATTAGTAAGAAGGCATTTATTAGTTCTGATAAACACCAGCTTCTCAAAATTTTAAGCCTTTAAGGTTGATAATGCATTCTTTATACTGGCGGATGCATCGATTCCATAAAATAAGAATCTATTTTTTCGCTCACTCAAGAATATCGAATAGATCGATGCAATCGATAGCATCCATTTTTTTTTTTGTGCTCTAATATGTACGTTATGGGGTCGGAGAAGCTTATGAATTTATTTAGAATATGCTGCAAGAATATAAAAATAAGAAAAGTAGAAGGAAACCTTTCGAATAAAAATAATAATTATCATAGCAAGCACAGAGGTGTCTCGATTTTGAACTACCCTGTACCTGAAGCAGAATAGCCCTGGACTAGAGCTGGAAAAGCACGAAGCTTTCGAAGAAATGAAATCATCGATTAAAAATCGATAGGCATGATGAATATCCAGCTATACCTCCCTGGACCGTGTCAAAACCCTTGAATCCGTTGCATAGCCCGTATAAAAATTACAAATTAATATTTCCAATTCTTCGTTGTGACCCCAGGAAGCTCCCAGAGGCCTCAGTGCTGATATTTAAAGAAATGCAAGCCGTTTTCAATAGTTACAACGCTTTTATTGAACTCTTCGTTAGCTTTCTAGTGATTTCCCTGGAAATTCGGAATCACTATATAATTAGTTAAAGCCCACGTACATATACATATTATTTATATTTTGTATTCTTTGCTGGCTTCGTGGAGAGAGAGAAGAAAGTCACGTATACGTAGATTTTATTTCGAATGCTGAGCCTTTATTGCATTAAGTAACTTACTCTTACGCGCTAGGGGAGGTTCTAACTTGGGGGGATACTTGGATGTGGCGAAAAGGAAGCGAACGGGGTTTCGATTTAAAAATAATATCACAAAACTCAAATAGAAGTCGTATACATACGTATGTATATATGTAAGTAGTTGCAATATTTCGTAGATCTAAGTTAACCCGATACATGGATTCTTTTAATATTAAAATGTTATACATTCTGCAAGGGGTTTCCTCTATTCTTAGGCTTAGTCTTAGGTTAAATATTTAGGAATCTCGCTTGCTACGGAGAGTGGGAGTTCTTGGTATACATGGGCGTGTAAATAGTTCGTGGGTAATATATATATTTATCATTTTTAAAACTTGTTTCGTATACTTGCGTTGCTGGGGCTACCTTTTGATTTAGACCTTCTATTCCATATGTGTATATTTTCGTTAAGTGTATTGATATTGTTCATAGACGCATGGAAGGAAAATGCTATTGGCTAGATATTTACAGTTCAATTAGTGCGTTCGATTAAATAGTACTTCGTCGGGGCTGAGGTTAACATTTTTCTTCGAGTGTATTGTAGGTTCTTTACGTATACTGCGTTGCTGCTTAAGTTTAGTGATTTAATGGCTTAGAACTACGCGTAGTCGGTTTGATTTAAATTTAAATTTCAATTGAAGAATCTTTGTTTTTGGCACGTTTCACTCATTCATTGCACTCGAGAACCCGTTCCACTCAATGCGATTGCCCGCGCACAGCGCTCGATTTGTTGTTTTTGTCTCTCTCGCCTTTATCCAATCCAACTTTGACGAGCTCGTGTCGTCGCCTCCGCCTCCCGCCTGTTACTAGTGCCATCTCTGTCCCACGCGCCTTGATGGACAGCAGTTCGTCAAAGTGGTGGTAATTGAATTTACTCGCCGAGTCCGCCTCTCTCGCTCGCGCGAGCGACTGCGATGGCATGATGTCCGATTGGGAAACAATAAAAGGCGAGCCAGCATCAAACTGACGTCACTGCCGTTCCAAAGGGGAAGCGCAGAGAGCGCCAGCGAGAGAGAGAGACAGAGTGGGGAAACTGCACAGCGAATTCAGCAAAAGCAGGGGAAATCGTCTCGAGTGTGCAGCGCCTGCAAGCGATTGGGGAAATCGCGGCAGAGCAGACGGCGAGAGAATGCTCTCTCAGCGAGGTGATCTCAAGTGAGAGCGCTCTCTGGGAACCTCAGAGTTTCGAGTTGGGAATTTCAAGGGGCACTCACTATCGAATAAGTATCTTTCTGGGCCTCAGTTATATGCCGTCGGATCAGATACACATCTAATTGGGAACTTCGAACGCAGATGTAATAATATTTAAGGGATACAAAACATAAGTATACGAAAAGTCTTCTCTGCGATTATTGCAGAGCTTTGGTATTCAAAATGAGATCACTGCACGGCGCTATCTATCGATTTACGTTCGATTCTTCCGATATTTAATATGTTCTTCCGAGGAAGGATATATGTTCTCCTCTAAAAGCAACTCAGAAATGCCTATCAATGTGAAATATTTCCCACCTAGAATGCATTTTTTGGCATTCTGTTGCATGCTTCGGGGCGCCACTTCAGGTGATTTTAAGCCCACACTGATTTCTCAGGAAGATTCCTAGGCATTCTTCGAGGACAACTGCTTGGCCAGCTCCGTGTACTTGAGGAACTTGGACTGCGGACTCTCGTCGTAGGGATTTATGGTCGGCGACAAGGCCGCATGCTGCGAGCCGGACTGCGTGGCCGGACTCCTGGAAGCCGATCTCTTGGGCGAGGCCGCTGGCACCGCCTTCGGGCTCTGGGCGGCCGGCGACTTGAGCCGGGGCGACTCCTCGCCCGCATCCTTCACAAAGTGCACCTTGGACAGGTGGTGGCGGTAGGCGCCCTTTGACCCGAAGGGCGTATCACAGAAGGAGCACTTGATGATGGCCTGGTCGCCGCCGGGGCCCCCGCCACTGCTGGCGCTCAGCACAGCCTCGTTGCAGGCCCAACTGAAGGCCACAAGGTCGCTGCCGTTGCTGGAGGGGAGTGCAGCGGATGTGGATGCCGATCCGCTGGAGGAGCCGCTGCGCGTGTTCGAGGCCGGTGGATCTGTTGTGTCGCAGAGCTTCTGCAGGGCAGCCAGGGGATGGGCCTTTGGTTTCTTGCCGCAGATGTTGTTGTTCGACGGATTGTTGTTGTTGTTGTTATTGTAGTGTCCTGAAAAAAAAAAACAAATTGAATTTAAATTAAAATTTAATTATTTTTGAAATATATGTATTTTTGCAAAAGTTTTATTATCCTTTACAAGGAGTTGAAATATTTTATTAAAATAAAAAATGCAATGAAATGTTTAAGACCGCAAATTCAATTGAAATTGTTTTTATCTTGCAAGTAAGGGGCTGTCCATATATTTTGTATTTTGTATGTACATTTCTGATGATTTTTACCACCTCCCCCTATATAATCAAGAGTAATCATTGAAAGAACGCCTTCTCCTTTGATTATACATTAGTTTTCCCATAACATAATACGACAATAAATTGTTTTCAAATATATTTTTATATGTGAAATGATTCTACACTCCCCCAATATTCGTACATAATCATTTTGATGAAGCCCTGCCTCCCCCTAGGTAATTACGTTATATGTGGACAGTCCTCAAAATAAAAACTCCGATGGTTTGAGGTATAAATGTGTCTTATAAGCTGGGCAATTCTAAACAATTGGTAACAATTGATTCTTTTCAAAAATGTCTCAATTGATTATATATGTCAACATTTAACCTTTGTTTAATGTGCATTTTAAAATATTAGCACACTTTTAAAATTTAGTTTTTGACTGATTTTAAGTTCAGCCTAAGTCTTGCGGCTCAACTTTGTTCATTACTTTATTTCTTACAGTGATTTTATACAAAAACTAATAACACATTTACTTCAACACTGTTACATCAAAAATGGAGTTTTATGCTGGGTTTTGATCTTTGTTGGTCTTTAAAGCGTTTCAATTAATTAAACAATAGTTTCTAATTTTTCTTCACTGCATAATAACATATTAAACTGAAAATATCCTAATATTAAATGCTAAAATACCTTGTGGGTCATTATGAAACAGCGAAGAATGGTAGGAAATATACCCTTTTATCAAGACCAAGCTAGATATTTTACAAATTCGAAATAAATACATGTTTAAATGTCATTCACAATATAACTAGGATTTCTAAACCCTTAAAAATGTGTCAAAAGTACCGCCAAAATTAAACATCGTACAAAAAGACAAATTTACACAGAATTCGTTACCTTAAAACTCTCAATGCATACATTTATGACACATTTTTAAGCGTTTCTATTGATTTTAAGTGAATCATTCTGGATCACTACTAAGAGTTCATATAAGTTTTATGTTAGTTAATAGATATTAAGATATAACTAAAGCAAGGTGGGATACTTCTCTTAAAGAAATGAACTGACTACAGATGGAAACCCACGCTATATAACTTTTAGAGCCTGTTGCCTTTATAAGCAAATTGAAATATGAAAATAATAAAAATACATTAAATCCTGCTATTAGAGCCATATTCCAGAGATTACTCTTCAGAGAATGTTGCCGAGTATTTGATTATTACTTTATTAGTGTCACTGATAGCTTATAGTTTTGTAGTTTTCCCACTTACCCGTATTATTGTTGTTGTTGTTGGCCTCCAGGCCACTCAGCTGATCGAACATGGAATTCAGGGCCAGCAGGCTGCCACTGTCTGCTCCGGGCTTCGCTGTCTGCGGGCCAGGACTCTCCGGCTGCGACTCCATGCTGAACTCCTTCTTCACGTGGATCTGCTGGCGAGGACTACTGCTGACCTCCCGATCCTCGCATGCCGATGGATCCGTGTCCACGGGCTCCGCCTTGATGGTGGGCGGCGGAGGTGGAGGTGGCGGCGCAGGGGTATCTGGAGTCCTGCGCGGCGTGGCCTGCTGCCTGTCCGGTGTGTAGGAGGATTCCACTCTGCTCGCCGAGCTGGATTCGCTGGCACTGCGATCCCTGGAGCCGTAGGAGGAACGCAGAAGGTGTATTGCCTGGGCGTCCATCAGGGGCTTCGTGTAGTCGCTGCTGTCGTCGATGCCCAACCGCTTGAGGATACTCGCTCCCAGTGGCGTTCCGGCCTCGGAGTACCCGCCCGGCGTCATCGTTCTCCCTCCCCTCGATTCGAAGCTCTTCTCGATGAGCTGCTCCAGCGCATTCAAAACGGAAGGCGGCTTCTCGCCCCCCAGGCCCGAGTTCGGACTCGGCAGACGATCCAGTCCCTGAGTGGACCGCCTGGGCGGAATGGGTATGCTCTCGCCCAGGCACTTCCTAATGTGCTCCACGAACAGTGCGGTTTCTATCTTACTGCCACACTTCTCGCAGGTGATCTTGGTGGCTGCGGCGAAGTCCCTCAGCGGCTTCAGCGCCGAGTCCAGGCTGGAGTTCGAGCCCGATCGTTCGAGTTCCAGCAGCTTCCTCACCGGCAGCGACTTCTTGCGCTTCTCGTTGCGGTTCTGCCTGCCCTTCTTCGAGTTCCCTGCACCGGGCGCTGGTGGCGAGACGGAGGACGAGGGCGACTCCTTGTAGTGCGACTGCTGGGCCATGTGCGTGCTTAGCTCCTTGAGGGTGCCGAAGGCCTGGTCGCAGACCTTGCACGTGAGCACGGCACTGACCGAGGCGGCCGTTCCGCTGGAAGAGGAAGGAGGACCAGTTGAGGGAGGAGCCACTCCTGTGGAGGCGCCGCCACCATTCGAGGGCCTCTCTCTCTCGTCGCCAGACTTCCAGGATATTATCTGCTCCTGCGAGATGATGTTCGTGTAATGCTGCGTCTCCTGCATGTGGCTGGTCATCTCGGCCAGGGATCGGAAGCTCTGGCCGCACCACATGCACTTGAGGATCTGGCGGGTTTGCTCCGCCCCCTTGCCCAGCCAGACATCCTGACCCCTGACCAGTTTCCTGGGCAGCGGCATCGTCTCCTTGATCAGCATGTTCAGCTCGGACTTGGAGGAGTTCGAGGAGCTGGATGTGGAGCTGCTGCTGCTGGAGCAGGCGGAGTTCGAGGCGGAGTTCGGGGGCAGTCGGGAGGGCGGGGGCGCTGCGGGAGCACCGCCTCCCCCGGACGCCGACGACGACGGCGAGGGTATCTGCACGCCGCAGTGCTGCGTCTCCTTCATGTGGGTGGTGAGGCTGGCCAAGGTGGCGAAGCTCTGCTTGCACCACACACACTTGAACACGTCCTTGGCGGCATCGGCGCCTTTGTTCAGCCAATGCGATTGCCAAGCACTGTGGCGGCCTCCGGAGCCGGAGCTGGAACCGCCACCACCTCCTGTCGCTACTCCCGAAGCCGAGGAGGAGGACGTGATGCCTGAGCTCCTGCTGATAATTGGTGGGGACGTGTCCAGGCGGCTCATCTCGGTCATCTTCTCCAGCGCCTTGCTGGCCTCGTTGGGCACCAGCTTCGAGCTGCCCAGTCCCCCTGTCTTGGCCGCCACAGCCGCCAGGTAGGGATTGAGGGGTGGCACCCAGCTGCCAGGCGGCAGGGGGGACTTGTATTCAGAGGATATACTCCTGGGAATCTTTCTGGCTGGCGGCGAATCCCTTTCTCCCTCCCTCTTCCGCGTGCTAACGGAGAGGTCCAAGGGCCCAGTGTCGCCCTGGACATCTGGCTCGGGATCTTGCTCCTGCTCCTGCTCCTGCTCCTCTTCCTCCTCCTCCTCATCCTCCCCGTCGCTGGTCGGACGCTTCCTGCTAAAGTCCAGGGCCGGCGGTACCCCATCCTCCGCCGCCGCTTGCTGGGTCGCCTGTTGGACCAAGGACGCTGCTGCCGCCAGGGGATTCGTCAGCAGTAGGTGATTCTGCTGGGCGGCCGCCAGGTAAGCGGCCATCGCAGCAGACTGCGGGGGCAGCAGGGCCGCTGCAGCTGCGGGGGGAAGTGTTGCGGTCAGGGGGAGGCCCACCGAGTGCGGAGAGGTGGGCGTGGTCGTTGGAGTGGGCGTCGGAGCCGGGGTCAGGCAATCGTTGGCCGAGCAGTGCGACTCGTTGGAGGGACAACGCACATCGCCGGGCGCCGTTCCGACTCCGGCAGAGGCGGTCGACTCCCGGGATTGGCAGCGCGGACTGGCCAGCTCGCTGGAAAAATGAAAAATAAAAAGGAAAGTTAGAAACCTTTTCAAAAGCAGTCGGAAAACATTAAATGTAATTGGTGGCCGAAAGCCCTAGCAGCTATGTCTGCCACTCTTCCTGTCTCGTAGTTTTTAAACCTAAGTGTACAGTAAATAGAAGTAATTGGTAAATAGTATAATAAAATAATAATTACATTAATATTTATTAAAAATATATATATATTCATATTATATCATGTCTCTCGACTTTCTATGTTAATTCGAATTAAACTCATTCAAAATTCAACACTTTTGGGGAACTAAGATGGGCAGTACACTTCTTAGTAAGAAGTTCTTACTTTTATATTACTTCTTCTTACTATATATTAAAATATATATTAAAAAGAATAATTTCTTATTTAAGTGATTATTAAATAACAAGAAAATTTAGATTTGTAGTACTAAAATAATACATTATTCCAACTTCACATCTAATTAAGTTTATAAATGAACACTTATATCTGATTTTAAATATGTTGAAAAACTCTAAATATAAATTCGACCAGTTTATGTTAATTTTTTATCAATTGAGAACATATCCGATAAATACAAATACACATATTTCTTTAAAACATTTCGTGTTAGTCTAATTTTAAGAACAGAAAAATAAGTACATTATAAATGCAGAAGGACTTTAGTCTCCAGTGCTCGCTTTACCTAATGTTAGAATCTGTTTAAAATAAAGAAATAATAATAATAAAATGCACAAAAATATAACTACACAGAGAGCATAAAAAAACATAAAACATTACATTACAAACACTCAACTAAGGATTTTTGTGGCTTTTTAGAGAACTGTCATATTCATATCTGGTAGTTTACTATATAAAGGTACATATATAGTAAGCTATTTCTCTTAACTTATCCAAAGTACAATTCTCTCTGGATAATAATCTAATATTTATTGATAAATATTGTTCAATTATAATACGCATTTTTGTCAGAAAATATTAAGAAACTCCTTATTATACACTGTAGAAATAATCACAGCCAGAAGGTTGGCAATAGGGAAATAGTTTCACGTCTTCTAAAGCGTATTATTATTTAAAAAACATTAATTACTCGTATTAATACACGCAAATTACATTTAAAAACTCTACATATTGTAAGGTTAACACATCCCCATTATTTCTATTGCAATTTCTCTTATTCCTTTTTTTTTTTGTTTACGCAGTTTGTTAATTTATTTTCAACTTATTTTGAATTCTGTTTTAATATTTTAGCAACACTATGAGACACTTCACTTGTATTCTTATATTTAAACACATGGGAACACAGCACACTGCAGTAATATTAAATGCCTTTGATTTCATTTTATTGTTCTTTATATTCGCAATGAGTTTCCCTGAACCCTCACAGTGGAAAGTATATACAGATTTACCAATTAAATGCCATTTGCTTATACATATTTCCTCTTCATTGCAAAATATTCAAAAGGAAGCACTCACCTTGCACTCAACGCCTGGCGATAGATCTCCAGCATGACAGCCTCGTGCAGCATCATTTTCGTAGAGCTTCTGTCGGGTTTCACTTTCCGCCTTGCCGATTAGCAATTAATTTGGTCCGCTCATCGATAGATAGATAGATAAGTAGCGGGAGATTTGTTCTTTCAGCCGCCACCGTGCTGAGTGTTTTGAGTTCACTTCCAAGCGAATAACAAAAACCGTATTTTATTTTCGTTTCACCAAACACCAAATGTTGTACAAGTGTGAGCGCGAGTGCGAGTGTGTGTGCGTGTCAGTTTCGTGTTGGGCTTCTATCAAAAACACACACGTCAAATAAATCAAATGTCACAATGGTTCACGGGTCTCCGGGGAGGGGGTGGATGAGGGGGGGGGGGGGGGGGGGGGGGGGGAAGGTATGGGAGCGGGCGGTAAGGACCGAAACCGACGACTGATGACGAACGCGAATCAATTGCGTGCGTGAGTGTGTGTGTGCTGCAAGAGTGTTGTGTTTGTTATGTTTGTGTTGTTGCTGCGGTCAAACTGCCGCCAATTTCACTTCCTTCGGCGTCTTCTTCTGCTTTCGCACACGAGCACACACAGGCACACAGCAGATGTACTAGTGCGTGTGTGTTGGTGGGGCTACTAATTTAATGATTTACTGACGGACTGCTTGCCACAAGATTTATGCCCATTTACTTTGGCTTTGTGTGCGCAACTCTGTGAGTGTTTACGTTTACTGGCAACTATTTCTTTGCTTTTCGACTTTTCCCTATTTGCACTTTGCAATTCTCGGCGCTGTTCTCAATCGTATCACCGTTAATTCAGCGGAAAATCCAACATGATGCGACATGATTTCGTTCAGTTTCGGCCGTCGACTAAAACATCTTTTTGACAATTGGAAACGTCGAGACATCGGCAGGCAGCGCTATCAAAATGAGTTCCGAGAGCGAGAGAGCGCAGCGTGCGAGAGCAACTAGCGACAGTTTCCCCATTAAATTGATATATGCCGGCAGAGCGGCAGAGCAGCAGAGCGAGGCAGCGAGAGAGAGAAAGACAGACAGGAGAGAAGGGATCCAGAGCGAGAGCGAAGACAACGCCTGCGCTCTCTCATCTGTCTCTCTGGCTATATGCATCTTTGTTTTGATTTATGAGAAGCTGAGCTTGAAACGAAACCGAAATGAAACAACTGCAGTGAGAGAGCAAGGAAGGGGAGAGAAAAAGAGAGAGATAGAGTGAGAGAGTCAGGATTGCAGCCAGAGAGCGGGCGCGAGAGCGATGTGTGACAGGTGTTTGTGTGTGGGGGGCCGGTCTCGCCTGTATGTGTGCGTTGGGAGGGGGTGGTATTTGTATTTGTATTTCCTCTGGTCAAACGCCGACTGCGCTGCCGACGTCAGCGCTGCTGCCGCTTAAATCAAGGTTATTTATTGAAATTGAAAATGAAGCAAAGTGTGGGTGAGAGGCAGAATAAGAGAGGGCAAAGAGACTGAGAGAGTCGGACAGAGAGAGGCGATGTTAAAGCCTTTTCATCACTTCAAGAGCATTAATTTCTGCGCTGCTTTTTTCTTCCTAAAAAAGTTATTGCCACCTCCCTCCCTCCCTGAGACCCATTCTGGCATGCGTGACCACGGGAACAATTGTTGCATGCACGCCGCAAAATAACGGCAGAGGCCAAGAGGGGTGAGCAAGATGGCAGCGAAGATGCAGATTTGTGAGCGCTAGAAAGGGATGGAGGAGAGTGCTAGGGCATTTTAAAGAATTCAAACGGGATTTGCCTAATGAAATCTTCTCGATTTAATTTATTTTTTAAAACTGAACAAGCTATGTACATATGTATGTGTATGTACGTCTGCTTTTCACCATTCCTTCCATTTCCATTCTTTCAGCTCTCCTTTGTGTCCTTATCGCTTTCCCCACTGTAATTATTTTCCAATATTTGTGCGCAGACAGCCATTACGCATCTTTATTAGTTTTGTGCTTTGTCCCCAGCGCTTAAAACTTGTCGGAGGAAAAAGAAGAAAAAAGATACAGAAGTCCTATACACGCAGATATCTTTGCAATTTTTCAAAATTTGTTGCGTAAATCACCGCAATGGTGATATTTGGGTAGAAATGCTATAAAATAGAGGTTAAATCACAATAGCTTTAGTCCAATAGCTTTTTGTATTTTGTATTTTGGTTATATTAGTTAACAAATAATTGGCTGTTAACATTAAAACTAATATTAATCTAAGTAAAAAAAAAAATCTTTCCCCCGACCCAGTAGGAGAATTTTTTAACGATATGCTCCGTCTCACATCGGGTGGGTCAAGGAAAAGATTTACAGCTGGGAGGATAAATGCAACTTAATATTAGATACATTAAAAGACAATGATTTTTCACTACATAGGACATGATATAATTCATTATAAAGAGAACACATGATGCGAAAGGGGTCATGGGAATCAAAGTTAGATCTGCATATTTCCAGGAAAAGAGGTCGAAACTGTCTGGAACTTCTCAGAGGAACTGAGAACTTGATATTTCCAAGCAGTGAAGCTGAGTCGACTAGGCCATTTATTAATTTATACATAAATATAACACTATTACATTTTCGTCGGTCTTGCAGTGTCGGCATGTCCAAGAGCCGTAACCTGCTGGTATAAGATGGCAGACGAAGATGGGGTTCCCAATTTAAACCCCTTAAGGCAAAAAGAAGAAATTGCTTCTGCACCGATTCGATAAGCTCTTGATACTTTGCATACTGGGGTGACCATAAGCAGGAACAATATTCTAGCAAGGGACGAACTAGCGAGATATAAAGCAGTTTGGTGGTATAGGGATCATCGAACTCTTTGGCCCAACGTTTTATGAAAGCTAAAACACCTCTAGCCTTTCCCACTGAAACACTTATGTGATCGGAAAAATTTAATTTGTGATTAAAAAGAACACCAAGGTCAAAAACAGTAGAAATACGCTCTATGATGTTTGGTCCAAGAAAATAGTGAATAATGAAAGTGAACTCTAAAATATTTGTATAAATAAGTACAAAAATTGGGAGTTGAGCTCACTATTTAGGGGCAGTTTCTACCCTTACTTATCAGCAGATAAACTTATTGTAATGCAAATAGTAGATTTCGTACCTTCCTTAAATTCCTTAACCGTGCTGCTAATGACGGATTGCTGTGAAGCACATAATTGTGCTGTAAGGCGCAATCTCAGAGTTGCTTTGGTTATAAAACAGTCAGACG
Source organism: Drosophila kanapiae (assembly GCA_008042475.1). Classification (NCBI taxonomy): domain Eukaryota; kingdom Metazoa; phylum Arthropoda; class Insecta; order Diptera; family Drosophilidae; genus Drosophila; species Drosophila kanapiae. Next base: position 69,019 of record VNJM01001198.1, read on the forward strand.
GAGATGACATATATTGCCAAAAATACCACTAAACGCAGTGTGTCGCTTATTACACAATAATACATTAATATATTTGTCCCTGGCCCTGTATCAATAACTACGTATGTATATTCTTATTGAGGGTTACGAATTTGAAGTTCCTATGGATCCATCCTACAATACACAATTTTTTTTATAAAGATTTAATTCCGCTATAACAAATTTAAAAACATATTTACTAAAAGGAACTCATCTCAAATTTAAGTTAAAAGTCTGCTTTCATAATTTAAAAAACTATAAGCAACTCAATGCAATTAATTATTAAGCTGGGCAAGTATAAAAGAAGAAATTAAATTTATTAAATATGTTATATTACAAATAAATATAATTGCTATCACCTTTTTTATTCTAATATTTGTCATTGACACTTAAAAATAGGTCAAAGAATAATATATTTTTGTACCTAGCCTTATGTATACAAGTATTAAACTAAGTATTAAGTATTATTAAGTTTTAAAGTGCTTAAATTTGTAATTGTGGCTTAAGAACGGTAATAACGCGAAATTGTGAAAGATTCAGCAGCATTATAAGAGGATATGGATATTATGGGCAGGATATAGGATATAGCTTATAGAGGTTACAATATCAGCCGTATAGACTCGAAACCGTTCCGATGTACTGTTTCAAAATCACACAAAAAAAAAACCACACCAGAACACGTTGGAACCTGTCCACGTTTTGATGACTGACAGCAGCTGGCGCTGCATTTTGGCCACAATTGTCAGGTGTCGCGATATTCGAGCGCCTGTCAATCCGATTTCAGTTAGATGTATGTACATATGCATGAAAGGACATAAGTATATTCTATCGATTTCAATAAGCGAAATCTGTTCTATTAAATAATTAAGAATTAAGGAAACGCTTGATATTTCTTATGTATTTTTTCTTAATTAAATTCATTTCCATGTTGACTCTCATGTACAATGTGTAATACACAATAATTTATTGTCAGAACCCATACCCAAGGTGGTGCGAAATACGAAGATGAAGAATTGACAAAAGTGTTTCTTATAGCCAGCCTCAAGGGCGATTCGAGATATGATTTCCTTACGGCCACAATCAGGGATCCATTGCCACCAGAGCAAGTGCCAAATGTCACGGCCCAGATCAGAAGCCTTTACACAGAGTTATAGCTGAGCCACTTTTTCAATTAGAATGAAAAGCAGGATATCCTGGGTTGAGTCCAAGGTGGTCTTGATGAACAAAATTATTCGCTGAAAAGCGGTCAGCAGGATCTCGCTGCGTACTGTGACCGATTTGTTGATTAAATGTAATTTTTAACAGTAGTTTTAGATTTTTAATTTTCATCGTTTTAATACATTAACCTGTTATGTTACTACCTCAAATGTTAACTTAACAGTCTAGCATTAAAATACCAACACTCCAAGTCAGCTGTTGACGATTGTTTACGTTTAGACTAATTTCTTATGTATTTTTTCTTAATTAAATTCATTTCCATGTTGACTCTCATGTACAATGTGTAATACACAATAATTTATTGTCAGAACCCATACCCAAGGTGGTGCGAAATACGAAGATGAAGAATTGACAAAAGTGTTTCTTATAGCCAGCCTCAAGGGCGATTCGAGATATGATTTCCTTACGGCCACAATCAGGGATCCATTGCCACCAGAGCAAGTGCCAAATGTCACGGCCCAGATCAGAAGCCTTTACACAGAGTTATAGCTGAGCCACTTTTTCAATTAGAATGAAAAGCAGGATATCCTGGGTTGAGTCCAAGGTGGTCTTGATGAACAAAATTATTCGCTGAAAAGCGGTCAGCAGGATCTCGCTGCGTACTGTGACCGATTTGTTGATTAAATGTAATTTTTAACAGTAGTTTTAGATTTTTAATTTTCATCGTTTTAATACATTAACCTGTTATGTTACTACCTCAAATGTTAACTTAACAGTCTAGCATTAAAATACCAACACTCCAAGTCAGCTGTTGACGATTGTTTACGTTTAGACTAATTTCGAAATGAAAGAAGGTAAAACAGTAAATTGTTAGCGAATATCAATTCGTAATGTATATATTGTGGGTTAATTAAAATATCTTGCTTAATATGAGCGTCCATTGCTAACAATTTGCAAATGTTACTAGTGATGTTTACGTATGGATTTAGGAAAAAAGTTTCTCGTTGAACAGAGTTTGGAAAAATTATCAACTTTGTTAAGTAAGTGAGATATCCATGTTGAAGAGCCAATAATTGCATATTCAGACCATCTTAAGAGATCTTAGGAGATCACGAAAATGCATCCATCTCTATAAGCAGGCCAGGCGGATAATCGTTCTAGCTCTTCACCGAGACCAACATATTTATAAGCATGACGTTTAGTTGGCCTTGTAGTCCCTGAGATCTATAGGTATATCCGGACATAGCTATATATATCAAATTATTCTTCTCAATATTATTTAATTCGTGTTTATCCTTTCTAATAAATATATAAACACAGCCAGGATTGCTGAGCAGGGAATAGCCCGCCAATCCATTCCATTTCACTTCGCGTTGCATTGATTTTCCCCTCGAACGGCAATCTCAATCATGTCCACTGCGACTTCTACTTTGAGCCCCTCCTCTTGCCACTCCCCTGAAAATTGCTGGCCGTCAGTCAGGTTCCTGCAATTGCATCCAGCAGGCAGCTGGTGGAAGCTGCCAATTCGCTGCCACAAATGTCATGTAACGCGTCCGTTTTTCTATTGCAACAGAAAAATTTTCGAGCCTGGAAAAACCGCTTCCCACATCCGATGTTGCTGTTGTTGTTTAGGCAGCGGTTAACGACACAAACCGAATTGACACACGATTTTTATCACAAGCTGCTTCCCCGGGACTCCACGGAATCGCTTTCAGCCCCACACTGCCCGTGTCCGTCTGTCAAAAAATGGGGAATGCAAAAAAATTCCTGACACCTTTCTTCGCGGTGACTGACGCGGCCAGACGACAACCGCAGCGACAATGGCGTCGCCAATATTCCATAAAAATGCAGGCGCCAGACCATTTGCCTTAAATTTAGACCGAGTTACATTTTATAGAACTCTCAAATGCACTCTGCAGAAATGACAAGAGGGGAAATCGCTTGAATAGCAGCTAACTCCTACCTGCAGGCCCTGGGTGGAGTTAAAAGTTAAATGAAATCTATCTAACAGTTTGAACAGCCACGAATTATGATTTCGACAATGTTTACTAGTTGTGTGTAAAAGGTATCTGCCAGAATTTCTCGCCCAAAATTTCGAACAGTTCTGCCGCCCCGGGTGTTGTTTCTACGTTCTCCTAGAGATTTCAATTAATTTACTTCGTGCAGAAGGTTGAGAGATGTTCAGTTATATTTAAGCATTGAAAGTGCCCGCTGCCTTTGAACATTCTAATATAAAGCACTCATGCTCCATTTCAGATAGTGTGATGTATATCGACAGGGTCCAAAATACGACATACCAAAATATTATATCGAAAATATCGGGAATATATCGAAATTGAAAATATTGCATTTGATAGTTGAACCTACATTTAGGCTTAGGAGTATTGATTTATCGCATATATCGCAACGTTGCAATGCCGATATTCAAATCTATCGATATTTTCTGGCATCCCTAACAAATACAGTTTGCTAAAACCGTCGGCAGTCAAACTTAATTTTGAGAACGAACTCCCAATACATTTTTCAGTTGAGTTTCTACTACGAAAAACAATTAACATCAATGACCTGATTATAATTGTTAACAATCTGTTGAGTAACCAGTAATTAAAATATAGTGAAAAATGTTCCTAGCTTTTAAAATAAATCGAACGAATTTCTGTCGTAGTAAAGCTAGTTTGATACAATAGCTACCAACTTTAGAAAAATCGGGTTTTACTAGTAAAATAAAACATTAACCTGAAACTAAACAAGGAAATTAAGCTTAAATTTTTATCAGAAATATGTAGCAAGCGAAATATTGTTTAAATTGTAATTAAATTAAATCAAATTGTAATTAAGCCGATGTGATTATAAATATTGTTACAATACAATAAACTCTTCTGTTTGAAACTTAATAAGATCTCGTAGTTGGAGATATTTTTTTTTTAATTTCAGTATTCATTTTTTTTTAATAATCCACATGAACAAAATGAATATCAAATGATTTATCAAGCCACCATTTACAGAAACATCATAAAAGCTTAGCAAACATACGTCACCATTCATCAAATGGTGAAGGATTGGGAGTCCTTTGTGGATTTGCCATTTCCCATTCACCGGCTCCGCTGCAACTGTCTAGCAGCATCAAACCAGACGAAAACACAACTCAAAATACAATTCATCTGCATAAACATTTGTGGAGCCATTGAAAACCAAACAAAACCAACTCGGGAAACAATAATAAGATAAACAAAATGTGCGATATGGTCGTGTGTCTCGACGGTAAAATACCCGGTTCTCAAATCATTGCTGGTCTACACAATTCCAAAATCAATATAATATTTAAGAAAAAGAATCAAATAGAAAAATAATATAAATATCTATGGTTATCCATTCAATGTATGGTCTAAAGACCATCGCATATAATTTTTTATTAATAAAGTAATATTATTACGGATTTGCATTTGATGAAATTAATTTTCACTTCGCTTGCCGTATTTCCTTATGATTTATTTTGGTTCCTAACCAAAGACGAATAATGACTGCGAATAAGAAACTGTTGGAGTGCACTCTCAATGTAAGGGATCAAGCACTAAACATGCCAAGGACATTTAAAATATGACTTATTTCAATTAAATACAAAATTTATTGAAATATTATTGTATTTGTTTAGGTATTAAATGAAATTTCCTTGAAAAAATAGAAAACAGAATAAAAAATTTCGGGGTTAACACAAAAATTGAAATGGTTTTAAAGCTAATTTTGTAGACAGCATTCTAATTGGTCAAAATTCAGTACGATCTATGGCTGACCTAATTGGTACTTCAGAATTCCTTAAATAGTGAATAATTCCTCGTAAGGAAAAGGGCTAAACATTTTTTTCAGTGAAGTCCTGACGATAATTGTGTGGCCGTTAACTATGCAATTGCCTCTGCCAAAAAAACAATGAGGAGCTTTTCCGAGAATTGAGGGAGAAGTTGTGCTGGCAATGCGACGAAATTCAAATGGTGGCAAGGAGGCACTGGGGCTGGGGCTCGGTGGGCAAGTGGTAGGTGGAAGTGGCACATAACGAGCCCAGAACACTAAACTCCAAAACTGAATGAATGAGTGTCAAGTGTGATATATCACCGCAAAAACAAGACCATAAGCATGAGTGATAAACGCTGTTGAGCTTGGTTAGCGCATTGCTACGCACACACACTGCCACAGACAGTGTGTCAGCACAGACACATGCATGCAGTCATAGACATGTCAACATGTTGATGATGGTAACTAACTAGAGCAAGAGCCACCAGGAGACTGCCGACTAGGGGAGGCGACACGAAGCCGGGACACGGACCCAGACCCGGACCCGGAATGGATGTGGCACTGAAACTGGAGGCCCAAGTCGGGCCTAGGCGGGATAAAGCGATGAGAACGACAGTGGAGTTGGCAGAGATGACGGGGGAGTTTCAATGAACGGAGCAGGGCAGCGGAACAAGCAGCTCCAAAAACATCAAAACTCGCGCACACTGCATCAAGGATATTTGAACAATTTTAGATCTTCTTAGGCGCCATAGAAATCATAGAAAAAGATGAGGGGCAACCCAGAAATTATGCACATTTTTCTTCTCAAACAAAAAATTATCAGGAGCATTCAGACAGTTACCAAAGATAATAATATGAATAAGATGCGTAACGCGCATGGTCATGTGCAAGCTCATTTTCTTCTAAATTCCTTAAAAATTCTTTAAAGCGAAATTGTTATTCTTTATACTGACTTTTCCTTACTTCTTGTTTTAGAAAATCTTTGATTTCTTGGACCATTTTAGACCACTGTACCGCCTGAATGTTTTGTGCAACATACTGCGGCAATCACATGTGATGAACTGCAAAATGTCACAGGGCGAGGGATGGCAATTGGGGCCTGGTGTGGTGTTCAGGATGGATTTTCTGAACAGAGGAACAGAGCGCTGTGGCCACTGTGTGATGATGCCCTCTGCTCCTGGTGTGGCTGTCGTTGTTCCTGTTTGTTTGGTGGCTCATGCCGCTGCTGCTGCTGCTGTTGGTGTTTTGACAAAAAGGCGGCAAGGCATTTAAGCCGAAAACAAAAACTGGCAACTAGGAATTCATTGGCCAAAAACAATGCAATTAATTTCACTTACCCGTCACCGTTCGTCTGCTGGTCCGTCCCTGAGTGATGATGATGCCGCTGCTGTGTCGTCTGTCAGCCTTGAGTGTTGCTGCCGTGCTTGTTGCTCTTCGCTGGTTGCTGGTTGCTGTTGGAGTTGCTCCTGCTGTTCCAAATCCAGTCGAGACTTTATACACTCGTCCAAGCTCGGAAGTGCCGACGGACGAGGCTGTTCACAGTGAGGTGATGAATTTCATAGCAGTTGATTTCATGATTGCCGTTGTTGGTTCTTTTATGGCTGTTGGCGCTCTATATTTATGTTTTCTAAGGCAGGGTACAGGTTGCATTACCTAAAAAGTTTATACACAAAAATAGTTACTGTTTATTATAAGGGTTGCTACAGAAGCACCTGTGAGTACAAATAATTCACTTATATTTGGATAGAAGATTTTAATTTCCGTAATTTAAAACTAAGTAAAGTTTCGATCGAGGAAAAAGTAAGTTAATATTAAATACCTCTTCCTATAAGCGAAGCTAAAACTCTTCGTATATATATTTAGGTTATTAAAACATATAAGATATTGGCTTCATTTAAAGTGTAGTATTAACCAGAGGGGTTCAGAAAAGGTACTCATGAAAGCATAAAGCATCCCTATCACTGCTGGTATGTATCACTTCGGGACAGTCTCTCACATGTCCACCGACTTTTTGCAATTGTCAACTTTAAGTTTATTGCTGCAAACACGAGTGTTGTTGTCGTTGGTATCCTTGTTGCTGTCAGCTACAGTTTTAGATTTTTTGTGTGCTTGTTTGGTTGCCGTTTAGCTGGATAGCCGCATTATGGCCGCATGTCAGGCGGGGCGACATTGTCTCGTCGTGAGTCCTTCAGCGCTATGCCAGTTGACACCCATCTGGCCGGCCAGGTGTACTGCCCTGTCCCCGATTTGTGGTCCAAAGGCAAATCTGAGCCATTTGCATTGTGGCTGTTGACCGTTGGCAACCGATTCTGGCCGAGTTGAGCGACCACAAAGATCCGGTTGTTGCCGCTGATGTTTGTGTCAACACCGTTTGAAATCAACGTCCACTGTTGCTTAATGTTTTTGCGGATTCAAGGTCCAATGACATTTGATTTGTCACACCTGAGCGATGACAGTTTGATAGTTTCATAACAGGAACTCGGAGGGACAGGACTGATTTGTGTTAATTTGCTATAATCGAGAATGAAACATTGTAGGATATAGTATTATTTATTCGAAGGTTTATCTAAAACACACATATTTCACCGAATTTGTAGTCTCAATAATTAATATTAATGCATCTATAAAATAAAGATAATGCTTACTTTTGACTGTTATATAAAGTCTAGGCTGGCACTAAGCTATAATACGCCTCTTACCTATAAGGTTTCAAAAGAACACACAATAATACTAAAAAAAATAAAAAAATTTGACGATTTTGGTTGCATTTAATGATCAACATATTCTAAGCGTTAAGTTAACTTGAGGTCAAATAAAAAAAGAACAGAAATGATCATATGTAGGAATAAAATCTTTCGCTAGCCTTCAATATTATGCCTAATCAAAGTGGTATTCAAACGTGCACGTAAGTCTGGATTCAGTGACAGTTTACTGAGGAGCTTTCGTGGTGGAAGCGAAACAGACGTTATAAAGAACCTGCTGCAATTATCTTTTCGAAAACGGTGGCTCTTAAGGATTTATATGGAATAAAACTGGTATAATCTATTTGAAACTGGACCATGTTGCAATTCTACACCCTCATGATTGTTGATCAACTGCTCATGCTCGATGACTCGCTTTAATGATTTGCATCAAAAGATCAAAGCCAAAAACAACACAAAAAGGTGACAAATGACATCGTCGACTCAAAGTAATTTCTTTCAATTAGGAGGCTGCGCAGGCGAAACTACAGAGGTCTTGGGCTTCCGACCGTCCACCACTTTTGTCCGACTCTGACATTGACATAGCGCATGGACATAAGCGGTACAGTGGGCCCTGCTTAGGCTGGTCTGTTCCACTCTGTTGCGAATCAAATCAAGCCTCCGGTGTCAGTTATTAATGCAGCACATTTTGCGCCTTAATGGCTAATTCAAAAGTTGACAGATGTGTGTAATTTATTCGCACCTCTCTGGCCATCTCCTTTCCCCGGCACGGCATTGATCCGTTGGGCCAGGCCCGCTTCTTACTTTCTGACTGCTTGATAAACGATCCTCGCATTGTGGTGTTGAAAAATGTTGCAGAGAAAAATAAGCCAAAGGAGTATATGATGAGGCCATCACGATTCCAGCTGAAGATAACCAATGAGACATGGCCACAAACGAGGCAGGATCCTCGCAAGCACAGCACACAATCGAAGGGCTCAGGCGAAGTGATTCTTCTGTATTTTTTCAGTTTTAATAATAATATTTATATTATTTCTGCCAAACTCGTTGATGCTGATCAAGAATAAATATCTATATCTTGACTACTTTCTTTGCTTGTCATTTTATATCCTGTAGTTTGTCTTTACAAATTGTACATCTACAGATAAATTTAATGTTAAAATTAAGTTTTTAGAAATTTCAGTTTGCTCCTTTTAATTTCGTTGAATATTTAATGCATCTTGATTCTGTGTGCGGAGAAGGAGCTGTGGAAATGCTAATGATACCATCAGGGCCAGTTAAGAGACCGGCCACACACTCGAAATTAAAACCAGAGCATACAACTTAAGTTAAGGCACTCAAAAATGATTAAGAAATGCGCAAAAGAATGTAACGAAATCGGGCTGAAAGGGAAGAGGGCCCCACAAAAGGAAAATGAGCATAAAAACCGAAGCAGAAGCAAATGAAATGGGATGTTAGAGCCAAGACCCACAACTAAGGCCAAAACCAAGAGCCACGCCAGTGATGGAGCGAATGATATGCCCGCGGGAATTGTTGCTGCTTGCGAAGATGAAGACGAGGCCAAGAAAGGAGCCGCACCAGGAGGAAAAATGCAAAAAGCCAAATGAAAAGCCAGGCGGATAGGGCCCGACCCAATGGCAAATGAGCCAGGCATGAGGAAAACATTTTGTAATAATTTCATTTTGCAAATGACGTGCGAGTAACGAAACAAAAGAAATTAAATTTAACATACAAAGGAACTTCTGGAATAGGGATGAGACGGCTTGAGACGAAAACGGCAATGAGAACTGGGAGCTGAGAGCTGGCAGCTGGGAACGGAAAATGGGAGCTGGTGGGGCCAGAGGCTGGCGCCTAATGCATTATGAATTGGATATCTAAGGAGGTAATGTTGGGGTCCGACCTGGAGTTGGAAAAAACTATTTGTGCAGATAAAGTGCCGAACTCGAATTGCTTTTTTAATGTCAACTCCAGTGCAGGGAGACACTGAGAATTATATTATGAATGAAATTGAAGCCGGGGAGCGCAACTTAGCGGAGAAAACAGCAACAGCACGGGGACCAGAGGTGCAATAAAATTTTTGCTCGCTAATGTTGCCAGGACTCCCTTCTGACCCACAGTATGCCACTGCGATAGCCGGCAGACAGGCGTTGATAAAAACTCATTTCAACTGATGGCTCAAGTCCCATGCCGAGTGCCCTTTGCCAGCTAAAGCATTTTTTTCTAGACCGGCACAGTGGTCAAGGATGGGATTATTAATTTTGTAAAAACAAAATATAGTAGAGGCAACCAATTAAAAAAGGCAACCCTCTATAAATTTATAGACGAGCATATCATATTTATTGCAAGCTTAAACTGCAGATTTAAACTGTGAAGAAAAACTGATTTCGAGGTCTACAATAGTTATTTAGATAGTAAATTAAAGTGCGCCCCTGGTTAGTTACTTTTCAGTTTGAATTGGAAATATTTGTAGTTTGATGGATCACCACTGTACGATGGCTACCAATGGAGCATGGTCTCTTTTCGCTTTACGTAGAAGCTCTGGCGAACACTTTGACGACTCCTGACATGACGAGTGTGAATGCCCAGTGCCAGACACCTCCACATCCTGGCCCTTGCCCTTGCCCCTTCCCTGACCCCGCACAATTCTCTCTGCTCCTGGTTCTCGTCCTTGTTTCTGATGGCATTCGCCATCGTTGCCTTATATTTTAATATATTTGATACAGACCATTACTTTTAACGATTATTTTCTAAAGTAATTACGTTTCAAGTACGAAATATGAAGAAGCGGCGGGCAATGGGCAGCGGGTCGAGCCAACTGGCCACCCAGCCTGCAGCAAAGAACCGAACCCGCCGCTTACATGGCTGTCGCATTGAAATGAAACACTCTCACCGAGGAGGCAAGCCAGAGTTTGGAGAGCTCAACGCGATGGCTCTGCAAACGACAACATTACGAGGCCCAACCTTGCACCCACCTCCGCTGAAACCCCTTTAATGAAGAACGAATTAAATAGTGAAGATGGGGCAGCAACAAAAAATAGAAATGAAGAAGAACGTCTCATCAAGTTGGGTTCTCTTTTATGGCCATTTTTAATGAATATTGCTTTCGGCTTTTAATATTTGTTGGCAATGACAAGAGGTCGGTCCTAGGCTGAGGTGTTGCCAAAGCTGGGAATTACCTAAACGCTTGCAGCTCGAGGCTCCTAAAACTAACAATTGCGTTATAACTTTATTAGCAATTCAGGTGTGTGATGATGCGAAGGAGTTTGTAATTTGATGTTTGGGAATAGTAATGGCGATGCCTAAGATACATATGCACATGGATTGAGCGGAAGTGTCGATGTTTGTTATTAAAACCATTTTTAAATAGACCTTAGCTTAAAGGTACCTATAACTCGCATTATTTCCATTTTGTTCGTGCTTCAAAAATGCATTTCTCTATATGAAAATGAACTTCCCAGAAGGGATTAAGACCAAACAAATTTCTGTTACGGTTTCGCTATCTTAACCAAACTAAGTAACGGATACCGGTTATTTCTAACCATTTAAGCTATTACATATTTTATAGACATATTTAAATATTATTGATTACTTATGAATAGATCGAATTAGCATTATGGCTCAAAATTATTCAGTCTAATCTATTCTTTAAAGTGTTCATCATAAACTTAACACTTGAAAGATATATATTGTGTTCTTTGCGCTTATGTTTTCATAATGTATTTATGTAATGAAAGGATTTGAGTATACAACTTTGTAAGAAGGTCAAAAAATTGTTGCTCAGATCTAAGAAGACTGCACTATGTCCCAGACTTTGATACAGTTTATTCAATTAACAAAAAAACAAAAAAATTGTTTATATTTGCAAAAATGTTGGCTTACACATACTCTGTATACCATTGCTCCGCTCGGCGCTATGTCGCTTGTTAGCGAATTTCTCTGCTGGTGCTCTGCCGTTACATGCACACTATTTATTTTCGAGCGATTTCGGAAAAGTTCTTCGGATACGCTCTCAGAAAATTAAAGCACATTAGTGAAAAGCACATTAGAGAAAATAAAGTAATTCGGTTTCACTTTTCAGTTTACGGTCTTGATTCGGTTTAAAAAAACGCTTATGGAGCCGATACAAGAACCCTGCTTCTCAGTTATAGTTATAAGTATTGTTTCTGTTTGAGCATTCATAAATTACTATTAATCACTAAGCTGTGAATCATGTCAATTAAAAAAAAACTAATTTGTCTCAGCCATATTCAAATTTCAGTCGACTTCGACGCAATGGTTCAAAATCCAGCCAGACAGAAAGGAAAGTTTATAGGACAAAATGTTTGGCTGGCTTGCAGGTTCCAATGGGAAGAGCCCTCACAAACAGAGCAGCAACATTGAGAATGTGAAGTAAGCGGCTAAATTATACCGTTGAGAGTAATTTACGTTGGTCTTCTTCTTTATTATCCCTAAAAAATAAGGCAGACCACAAAAAACGAAGTAGTCTGTGATGGGATGGAAGGTGAACCCCTTTAGTCCAGACTTTGTTTAGCATTTCATGATGTATTTGCCGGTCAGCCAGTCTCACCTCGCTGTCCGTGTCGATGTCCATTACCTTCGTGCCCAACCCACCCTCCGCACAGGATTTGTTTTGTCTCTGCCAGGCTGTTGGTGATTTACAGACACTTTGACGTCCGTCCGGGTGACGGTTGACCCATTAGTGGGCGAATGCCCAGAAGAATCAACCCTTGAGTGGTCGAGCAAAATCATGAAATCATTGTCAGAAGATGTACAATACATTATCCATTCAAAAGGACCTCAGAGCTGGTTTTGGATTTTCTGGCTCTCTTGTTATTCTTTGTCCTTGTGTGAATCGGGCAATGAGTGATTTCAGCTGGCGTGGATCCATCTGGGACCTATTCTCATCAATAATTTAAGCACACTTTTGCAGCCGCTGTCCGTCCTAACATATAGCATTTCAGGTTTTTATGCGTAAAAATTGTTCAAAATTTGTGATGTTTTTGTGGAATGGGTCTCTGGATTCGAAATTCCAATGCTTTTGCTCTGCAAATTGCAATTTTCTTGCACAGCTTGATTTGTATCACGCCTATGATCCCATACAATTTTGGATCGAGTTTGTTTTGGGGTTTGAACCCACGATTGATTAGGTTCTAGGGCTCCGAACCGGTTCGCTATGCCGAAACGGGGTTCGGGCTTAAATCATCATTAAAAAATATATATATTTTTGAAAATTATAATTTATGTTTGGCGACCTATTATTTTTTATTGTGAATTCCATTTCATATACGTAAATAGATTCTTATTAATGTCTGTTTTTATTTTTATTGAAAAACCTTATTAGATACATTTAAGTATACCTAAGTTTAGGTTTTACTTACATATATTATTTCCTAAAAAAATAATGTTATCCAGATAATTCGAAAGTTAATGTGGGGAAGGCCTTTCAACTGATACTTTTGATTTAAGCTAGACTTCTTAAGCTTTTACAATGAGAGAAATCCCAGAACTTCCTAATACTTGGCTCTTTAATTCTTATTCTTTGTATGCATTCAAAAGTGTACATTATTTTGTAAATTTGTAAAAGTTAATTTTAACCTGTAAATAGAGGCTATAAAAATGGTATCACTACTTAAGGGTGGTCGCCTTTGATATATTTGAGGCCTTGGTCTCATATTAATTCTTCCTTAATAATATTACTTGATATCTACGATCAATTAATAGTATATCTTAAAATAAAGAGAAAACCACTGAAAATAGGAGTAACTTGGAAAATTGCTCACTCTAAAAAACAAAGCTTGTACTTTTTTTCTTAAATCAAATAAAATAAATCCGTTCCAGTTCATTCACAAAAAATCAGTGTTTCAGTTAAAGGTTCGATTTGTTTTCTAAAAAAATCGTAACCCCTCTATGCGGAAATGTTTCAGCAGTGTGAACCGGAGTGGTTTACAGCTCTTATTTGGATTTTGCCAATATAGATTTTTAAAATCAAAACTTTGACAGACAAGGTTTTTTATAATATTTAATTCATTTTTAAAATTGAAAAACTGGACGTGTGTTTATCCTTGCTTATTGCAATATGAGTAACACTTCTACTTATTTTAGTAAGTGGAATAAATCACATGAACACATTCATTCATAGCGTCAATTGATTGTTTCTGGCCTAAAGCCGGGTCAAAACAGCTAGACAGGCCATTTAACAACTGGACTTGAACTCTGGCTGGGCCTTCAGGCCCTGTTGGTTTTTTTTTTAGCCTGTGGCCATTGGTTAGAGGGACATGACTGCTGGTCGTTGGGCATCTTCAAGTGTAATTGGCTAATTGATTTCGATTCGTTTGGCGCTACTGGGTTCACACGTTCCCGCCGTCATTACAAGGGGAATAGCTAACGTTAGCAGGACCTTTGGCTTGTCATTATTTGTCCTTGTCTATCTGGGATTCTAGCAGGATTTTTCGTTCATTTTTCCTTTGATTTCATTCTATTGCTAATTTAGAAAAGACGCAGACACAGCAAACCCGTGCCGGACAAAAGTTATTCGTCTTTGGGGTTGCTCGTTGATTAAAATGTTCTCGAGATTCCCCTAAGTCCCTCGCTCCGCCAGCTTCCACAGCTGGCCACAAGTATTTCTTTTAAGTGAAATTGTCATCAAGTGTCTGAGCAATTTTCGATGTGTGCAAACAAGTGCAAGTCCCTGAGCCAAGCTCTCCCCCAACTCTACCAGTCCTCTCGCAGTGCCCTGCTTTTAATTACGGGCGACAACAACTCGAATCGCATTGGCCAAGTCGCAATCGGGATGCCAAGTCAGAGCCATCAGCGTCATACGAAGCATCACCAGCAGAAGTGGCAGGAGCATCCAGCTTAAAAATCAGTGTTGTTCTAAGCAAGTCAGGGGCGGCGCATAACAAGGATAAGAAGGGGGACCTTAAGCTAAAATAAGAAAGGCGCAAATCACCCAGAAACTCGCCAAATCGATGCACTCAATTATTTATTAACCTGCATTATCTTTTCCTACATTTTAGGACAATTTAAATATACAAATTGTAATAATATACGTATAGTCTAAATACAAGAACATATTCTTATTATTTAAATATTTATAATGTCAGAAAATTATAGTAAAATCAAAGTGGTTATTAGCCCCCTTAAGGGACACCACTGACTTAGGGCGAAACAACATAAATTCTTTTTCAATCTTTGTCTTTCCCTGACTTTTGATGAGAAATGAGAGCCGAAGAATCTGCACTGGTTACTTTCAAATGCTTCACTCGTATTGGGAATGGCCCCCCAAAAGTACTTATTGGCAGCGGGAAAGCCGAGATGGAAAGGGGTAGCGGTCGTGGTGTGTACTTGTTCTTGGTTGTGGACTTGGACATGGCATTTCATTTCACACAATACCCACGAATTGATGCGAAAATTGATTCGGTTGCATGTGACATGTTTGCTGAATTGTTTCATTGCTGACAAAATGGAAGCGAATCGGAGGAAGGGTCGCGTACGTTGTAATTATTGCGAGAAATGCAACCCAAAGACCACACTCTCCTTCGCCGGACCCAAACTTTTTTTAAGGAATCGCGCGCAAATCTTTTACAAATCAAAAGCATACCAAATGTAGCTTTGAGGCTAATTAGTGCGGTCACTCGGCTCGTTTCGGTTCGCTTTTTCCTTTTCTTTTCCCTCTTATACTCTTCAGAAGGATACTAATGCGTTGGACATTAGGTATGCAGTAGGTTTATATTATGGTGGGTTTATATTATGAGATATTTGCATTATGTATTAAAAACCATTTTGGGGAAACAATAGCTCTATTGGAATATGTGCTACAAACTGCAAAATTCCGAGAATTTTTTAAGTTAAGGAAGGCTTTCGACACTCACCTACCATGCGCGCTCTATTGGCCGCCGTATCCGTTTGTGGGTTTTTCTGGAAATGTAATTAAAAAAAAAAAAAAAAAATGCAGTAAAGTTAGCTAAAAAAATTAAAATATTCGATGTTCAGGAAGCAATTACATTTTGTAGTACAAAACGATTTGATTACCAATTTTCGGATTTATCATGCAAGCAGTAGAAAACTGTTTTGAAAAATCTTAAAAAAAAAAACAATTTGTTATAAATATCCTCCTAAACAAAAATAAAAATTATAAAAAACACGTACATTTTGTGTTCTCAATGTTTCTTTTTATGTATTTTTGTCACACCTTTTATAAAAACCGTTGATTTTTTTTCCTTTTTTCAGTATATTCAGGGCGTTTAACGGTCGGCTTGTTGAAATTAGCTTGCTGCCACGTTTTTTTTTAATTAGAGAAGCGAAAGGGACAAAGATGCGTTAGGACAGCCGCAGCGTGAGGACAAACAAAAGATATCAAGAATTTCATTTCTTGGCCGTCGCGGAGGCGGCAATTGAAGCTGTGAAGAGCCGGAGCTAAAGGAAGATGGCCACAAGACCACAGCGGTCATCACTGGAAGAGTTGGGGGCGACACAACGCATTTGGCTAAAATAAAGAAAATGCCAGCGAATTAGAAGGCAGCCGCAGCAGCAGCAGGAGCGGTATGAATTGCCCATGTCCAACGGCACATTCCTCTTTTCATCCCTCAGCGTCCTTCTTTATATTTTTTTTTCCCTGAGATGCGCTTTAAAATTCCGCTGATAACAGCTAACGGCGGCCAAGGACCAAGGAGCACCAGAAGGCGTCAGTGTCAGCGGCAGGCATAAGAAATGTGTCCCAAGCAATTAGTGTCCCCAGATTCTCTTGGATTTCTTTTGGCGGGCTGGCAAACACCGCTCTTCGGAATTTGGGTTCTGAAGGAGGAAACAGCCTCGGATCAAATAGGAAACTATGGGATTAAACAGGCCAAATTAAATACTAATTATACTATGTTTTATCTGCCTCAAGTTCGAAGTAACATATATCCTCTTTTTCAGATTTGACTTCATTTCGCATTTTATGATCCGTGCCAAGTCAATTATCACCTGTTTTTCTACACAAAAGTTTTGGATTGAAATGGCTTGAATAATTGTTGGTATTAAAATATGAAATTTATTTTTCGTATTATTTGTATGCCCCAAACGAAGGATGTCCATCAGCACCAACAATCGGGCACTCAATGATTGATACACTCGACGGGTCAAAAGATTAAGAATAATATTTCGTTTTGTATTATGTGAGGGGCCACATTCCACCCAAAACAGTGGCGAAAGTTGCTGGGCGGCTGAAATGTGAATGCCAATCGGGCGAATAAATTATAATTCATAAATTAAAAACACTTTCGCTCTGGGGTGGCGTTGCTCCAAATATACATTCGCCGCTACCGGCAGACACCCAGATATTGGCATAATTTATTTCCCTCTAGGTGCGAAGAGATTTCTGCCCCCAGCCCCAGCGCCTTTGGCGTATATCAAAACAAACAAATCATCAATCAGGTGATCTGCAGCAGCCACATACTACTCATAGGCTGCCCGGGTTCGGGGAGCTGTGGGAGTCTCGCCGCAAGCTGGGATATCTTTGACAGTTTGGCCAACTAAAATAAGCAGAGGATCTCAAGCGGCAGCAGCTGCGATACTCCATTCCACTCAGGCAATCAACAGGCTCTGCCTCTTGCAGACTAGCGCTTTCCTCCACTTCAGCACCAAGATCTACGATCCACGGATCTTGCTGCGAGCTCCGCAGCGGTGTGCATTCTTGCCACAGCTCTTACAGCACCGAACACTGTTATGGAACCAAAAAAAATCGAAGATATTAAGGCGGGATTAATATTTTTATTCTATTGTAGTTGTTAACTATAAACAATATAAATTTTAAAATTTATATACGATACTTATATGTACATAACTCCTGATTTGCTAAGAATGATTTTGCCAATATAATGCAACATATCTAAGGCAGACAAAAAAAGTTTTTTGAAAACAAATATGCCAAAAGTGAAAAATGATTAAAGTGCCTAAATGATTTTAGCATGTTATGTTTTTATATTTCTTAATAAATGTTATATTTTCTTTTAAAAATATTACGTGTTCCTTTTTAAGCTCATTTTATTCACTTTCCAAATATTATTGTGGTATTATTTTAAATAAGTAGACGTGCTCATAGATGTAGTTAAAATATTTGTTGTTGTTTTATTTTTAATAGTAATGCCTTAAAGAAAAGACACTAGCATAGCCCAAACTTGCTGCAAGAGTGCACTAGAAATCCTTAAGTCTGGATTCTGGGCACTGATGTTGCAATTCGATCGAGTAGCAAAGTCCACTTATGATGTTCGGTAAGGAATTGATCGCATCGCGGCTTGATCTGGTATATAGACGACTGGTTATGTACTTAGATTAAAAAAAATCCCCAACTTCTGACATGATTCTGTCCGAAAAGGTGTAATTTTGCAGGCCTGTGTAATTACTCTTGAAAATAAAAATGAAAACCCTAAAAGCTTTAAAATTATTAATACATATTTAATAAAAAAATATTCAATTAATATGTGGCCCACTTGTGCCCTAAACCATAATGTAATGATTTGAGAAAGAGTTTTTGTATGATCGGGCCTAATTAAATTGTTTATTTAATAATAAAGTCCAGCTCCAATTGAACGATTAATTGTTGCATCTATGTATATTCAACCATACCAGATTGTACCTAACATTTTGGGGAGCACAGTTGAAATAGAAAGCCACGGCTGATTACGTAGTCCCAGAAGTAAACACATGGGACTGGTAGGCGATATTCTCTCCCGCTCACTTCCAGTTGCATTCCCCACACAAATTTCCACCGAAGACATGCAATTATGAAAACTCAAATCAAGTGCCTCGACAGCTCACAGTGGGAAATGGAAGGGCGGAGAGGGTGAGAATGGGGGCTGTGGTCGGGGTGGTGGACCCACCTCGGAGCGGGCTGACAGCCTTGCGATCGAATCAATATCGCATCGTGTGCGGGTGTCCCGGCCCAAGGAATTCGTTGGACGAGAGCATGTGTTGGTGTTCGCGAAATGATTTGTTTATTATTTCTGTTGTTGATGTTTTTGTTTGGCATACGATTTCATTTCCCTCTCTTTTTTTTAGTTTCTTGACATGGCGAAGACAGCGACATCGAGGCAAGTTCATATAGAAATCGCAGGCAGCGGAGAATGCCGAGCAAACAATGGCCAACTTGGTGAGTTGGCCTGGTGAGTCCACCAATAAGACGAGCCAGGCCCACTGGGATCATCTTAAAAAATGCACGTTGGGGCTGTCCCCAAAGCCACGCGAAACAATGGCACCCGAGTCCTCCGCCAATGGGTGCGGTGCTGTTCTCTCCCTTTGGAGAAGGTGGATCCCGTTCACCGTTTTTCAGAGACCACAGTTGACATTGATACATTGCCGGGCTTAAACGTTTGATCGTTGTGCTGCCATTGTTACAATTTGGTTGGTATTCCAGTCGGTGAGTAATGCTTCTGTGCTGCTGCCCATTGGCTGCAATGTTCGGTAAGTTGAGCTTAATAATAACCTGAAGACAAAACTTGCATCTGCAAGCCAAAATTTATATATTCTGCAGTTTAATATAAGTTAAAAATAATAAACTTTCTAAATATGGCAGGTATACTCCCTTGTATATAATTAAATATAAGGCTTTAAAACCAATCAAAGAAAACAGCGACTATCTTTATGTAAGCTATTTAAAAACTTACAAGCCATAAACCTAGTTTTCCCTTATTTGATTATAATTTAATTAGATTCTAATCAAATTACTTCATCTGAATATCGAATACCGCTTTCGACATTCGGTAGCTTATAAAAATATATATAGCTGGCACATTGAATACATCTATTTAAAGCAGTTTTCAGAACATTCTTCTAATTATGCTATAGCTGGTCGCGGTTGTATTTTTTATTGTTTTCGTAGAAGGCACTTAAACACTCTTCAGATTGATTGTTTATTTGGACCACTCGCTAATAGGTCGCTGGTGGCAGAGAGGTGGTGGACTTGCTGTTCCCTTGCCCATGCCAACTGTTTTGACGGATTGTAAACCCATCGACAGCACATTGGGGCACTCAGCGTCCAATTGATTTACAACAACGGGCAACCAGCGGATCGGAAGGGGTCTTACACTGAGGCTGTAGGCCACGCACGGGCCCAGGCCACACAATTGTGGCCAAAAAGTGGCCTACAGCAGAATCACAGCCCCATCATCATCATCCACTCCCACCCCCTGCAGGGCCAGTGGCGATGGAAATAATTCAAATATCGACAAACACAGCAGCGGAATCAAAATACCACAAATCGCGGCTCGTCCACATCCCAAAGATACATAAAACTGCGGAGAGTGCTCGACTATGGGATCTCACCCGATGTTTGTTTGTTTGCTTCAAGTGGGAAAAGTGCGGAATGATAGCGAGGTTAGCCAGCTGTAGTTATGTCGCCCGAGATGTTAATGCGACCTATATTAAAACTTATTTTGAAATCAGTTTTAAAATACCACGAGGACATATGTTTAATAAGTGTATAAGGTATTTTATAAATATATATTCTATGTACATAATATGAACATAAACACGATGCTACTTGAACGTATTATTTCAACAAAATATATTTGGATTTTTATGATTTTTACTATCACTTTTTGCAATGACTAGCATAATAAACTGTAAGTTATCCAAACAAATAAATAAATAATCATATTTCTCAATAAGCAATGATAAATTTCAGAGTATCTACATCCGAATTACTCCATACCGTTACATTTTCTATGTTGTGCCTCTCTTGCAGTAATTTTCTTATATAAATATGTTATATTATATCGGCCGATTTTGATAAAATGTAAGACTCCCTTTTAAAAACGTAAATACTATTAAAAAACAAATGTCATGCCAAAATGCCAATTTTTATATTATTTGTCGACAGTTTCTATGGCAGTGGGCCGATTTTCATTAGAATAAAACCGAAATCATTAAAAAACATCCAGACATCTAGAATAGTAATATCATAGATTATTATTATGTGTCAAGAAAAACAAAGAAATTCCAGATCGTTGACATAGCAGCTATTATATATAGTCGTATGATGTACTAGCCGATAGAATAATAGAATGGGAATATTTTATATATTTTTACTTTTAACAAATTAAGCTTATTATAAAATGATTAAAATTAATACTAGTTAAGAGTATTTACAAAGTTTCATTTAATTTCGACAACTGAGGGAATAGTTTGCACAGAAACGGACAGATAAAAAGACGGATAGACAAGCGGACAAGCGGACATGGCTAGATCAACATGTCTGCTAATGCTGATCTAAAATATATATATATATTTAATGGGGCTATCATCAAGGCCATCAATCCGGCATTACGATATAAGGATAATGTGAGTTATCATAGAGAAATGGAGTTAGCAAATGGGGAATGTCTGGTGATGCTGATCTAATATATATATATATTTAATGGGGCTATCATCAAGGACATTAATCCGGCATTACGATATAAGGATAATGTGAGTTATCATAGAGAAATGGAGTTAGTAAATGGAGAATGCAGATGAGGAACTGGGTGTAGATCAGTTCAGTGAATTTACTTGGCTGACATATTTAACATTTAGGTTGTCAAAATGTTAAATTTTTTTAATATTCTCTTACTTTTTTGTTGTGAATCAACTTTCGTTGTTTCAGACTTTCCACTAGGTCTGTTAGTTCTGTTTTAACAAACTTAGTTATTCCACAGCACTAGATTCATAGTTCATAGTTGACAGGGAAGAACTGTGTGTATGTTATAGGTATCTGTATTTCGAGACTTCCCATTGGATGTGAATTTGCAAATTGAATTTGAATGAGAAATTATTATCGAACGGATCCCACAACTACAGTTGCAATTCGGATCGGTGGCTAATGTGTTCTTAAATTGGTCATGAGTAGATTCCGGCAAACTTCCCTATTTATCTGCTGGCATCTACGGCAGGCAAAATCGGGAATCGTAATCAACTTTCTTTTAGCCCGAACTATAACAATGGAAAAGTGCTTTCCCCTCGATTCGTCCTGGACATTTACTCCCTCCCCCGAGTACCATTAAAAAAGTTAACCATCATAAACTCAGAGGCGAGGAGGGCCCTGAGCCGATTGCCCGGCAGCCCAATACAATGGACAATGAGAACATAAATCAGTGTAATTAATAGAAAACTAGCCAAAGCCGATCCGGTCCGATCGGATCCGATACGTTCATCGATCCCCACGCATGAGCTGGCATTCGAGCACGTGTGCCGATTCCATTTTGGTCATTCGAGCTTGGAATACCAAATTGCCAAATCTTTTAGCCTCATTAAAAATCCAAGTCGGCGGAGGTCGAAGAGCTATCTACGCACCGAAGGAGAACTACATATGTATGTTTATCAATATTTATGCCCCGTTTTCCCCTCAGAGGTTGTGCTCCGATATTGTAAACATTTTCCGATGCCAGCGCTTTTTCATTATGCGTTTTCGAGTGGGGTTCCTCCCATTTATCTCACAGTTCAATGCAAACGCATAAATCGCTCACCGCCTGACCCAATGCGATATATCAATTCCAAATTAAAATAAATATTTAAAGTGTATTTTTAACCAATTAAAATTTATTATAGGGCAACATTTTTGATTCCGCCTGCCTGGACTTAGCCCGAGCACATCAATCACTCGGGCCACAGCGAATCCGAAGCGTACGAGGTCGTCTCCAAGGAGCTAATTCATTCATTTGCCGAGCACCAAATCACTGGCAATTCTTTTGCCAAATGTCCGGCCAGAGAACGGACCCCAAATGGATCAAAAACGCCGGAAGGGGTGCGCCAGCACAGGTGTGGGGTGAGTTGTAATAAAAAAAGAGTCACCTGCAATAAGTCAGAGGCAAAACTCAAGCAAGTTGTTGAATGGATGCTGCTGCTGCCTTGTCCTTCAAATTACGTCCTGATTAGACTCGTGGGACATCCTGGCCGAGTGCAAACCATTCTCATCTG
Organism: Drosophila kanapiae; assembly: GCA_008042475.1. NCBI lineage: Eukaryota > Metazoa > Arthropoda > Insecta > Diptera > Drosophilidae > Drosophila > Drosophila kanapiae. The sequence continues at coordinate 91,611 of VNJM01001198.1, forward strand.
TTGCGGCTGACTGGGTGGTGGACCCTGCGGGCAAGGGGTTGGCGGGTCCCGTCCCAGATTGATGAGCTCTGCGGCTTCCTCTAAGCAGCACAACCTGATAGCTAGAGTGATAAATATAAGGCTAGGCATATGTGTCCCGTAACTTTACTTGAATGGAAATAGATGAATGCAGACGAAGGCAAATCATTTCGACTTCCGTAAGCACAGCAACGAACATTCCTCACCTACTTATTGGGTTGTGGAAAAGTACATTTACATTTGAAATCCATCAACATTAGTAAAAACCGAGGGTCTAGAGAATTCAAAACTTAAAGAGATATGATTCTACGTATTAATTAAATCCATGCTGATTAAACAAATCAAACAAAATACCTTTTAACAAGGTGAGATACACGTGACGACAGCACCTTCAACTCCAAAATTCTCTGATATGCTTTGATACTAAAATAAGCCAAAAATAAATTACAAATAATTTAACTAGTTAATTTCATAGAGATATCGTAATCTTTTAATAAGACATAAATGGTTCTGATCGGACTATTGTACCCGATTTTCGATCCTACGACTCTATGTAGTAGTCACCATGCACACCACAGTCTCTGTGCTCCATCCGCAGTGATATACCTTTAATATAGCCTTTAATTGTATTTTTAAAAAATAATATTAAAAATTTAAAAAGCTTACAGTGATTTTATTTATTTGCCTAAATAAATAAACGCTCTTGAGATCCGCCAGAGATCGTGTGACAGAAGTCCGCAATCAATTGACAACAGCCTGGGCATAAATTATTGTCCCGTCTGAGCGTTAATCGCACATTTGACTCGCAGAAATCGAACTCCGATCGGGGCAGTTAAACGTTTGGCAAATCGCTGACTGGAAGCCATGGCAGCGTCGCAGAGGAGCGACAACTTTGTTCCAGTGATAATCATCACGAATGCAGGAGGAGCAGAAGCAGTCGCAGTCAAATCGATCCCGAGCCTCGGAGGGGAATCGGAGAACGCATCGAGACCTGCAACTGGCCCGAACATAGTCAGCGACATAAATAATTCGCCTTAATGAGATCGCAATCTTGGCGATTTGCGACAAAAACACACTCGGTTTCATCTCCATATACTTAGATAGTCAGTTACAGATACTGCGTTGTGTAAATATGTGAGTGCTGTGCGAGTGGTGAAGATGAGCAAGAGATGAAGATCGAGCCACAAATCCCCTATGACGATCCTCGAGCTCAGCACCCAATCGATGCAACAGCGTGGAATGATCGCTAGCTACCAAATCGCACACTGAGGGAAAACTGTTTTATTGGCTTTCTTTGACCAGATTTATATCGATGAGGGGAACAGGAAAAACAGCGATCAACAATTGTCTCTAAAAAACAACATCAAAATTTAATGTTTTGTGGATTTTATTCGTGGTCTAAAATAACTTTCAATCGTTAGCATGCTGCCCTACAATTTAAATAACATATTTGTCTAAGTGCAGCCCTTGTTTCTGCTGTTCCTCGCTGCTGTTGCGCTCATGTTGGCTGTCAGCCCGTTTGACTTGGTGCTTCTTTTCCTCCACTCAGGTCCGGCTACACCAATCCTCCGGTGTGTGTAGCCGACTTGTTGACATGCTCAGCGTGCTCAGGCTTACAGAGAGTCCACCGGCAGCCAGAAGAACGTTCTATAGACGTCAATATGTTGGGTTGGGACCTCTATTTTGGGTCAGGAAATTTACGGCCATCACTTTATTAGACTCTTTTTCTCGTCGATCTCAGAGTTGCACAAAATGTACACAAAGTGCACTTCCGAATCGAATGAATTCAGGGATATTACATATAATTTGAATTAATAAAGTAGGCCAAGATCTGAATTAAATACGCAAATAAAACCCATGGTTCATGTGGCACCTACTGAATAATAGTTAATCGCTTGGGAAAAGTGTAGCGAGTAACGTCCGGTTTCTGGTCTCACTGTTAAAGTTTCATTGAGTCATCTGACCGTAAGCAGTAAACCTCAGATAAACTTCACTCTCCGTCTAATATTCGTATGATCGAGAAAACCTTATTGTTCTGAAATGCACACATAACTCCACTCAAAACAGCTTATTCTTGTTTTGGCCTTTTAAATGTGTTTTTTTTTTTTAAGAATATACCTTATTTATTTACCTTATACAGAACATTATATCGATAGCTTAGTTATGCGTTCTTCATGATTTTTAAGGATGAATTGGTTGTGGCCCAATTTTAAGACAAAATTGATCTGCGTGCAACAGATATAAATGTTGTCACCAAATTCAGCTCTAGCACTTATAGTCTCTGAGATCTTTGGTTTCACACGGAATGACAGACGGATATGGATAAATTGATTTGCCTGGTGATGTTGATCAAGAATATACCAATAGATAACATCCGGGTACCGGGTATAACAAAAAAAGACTTTGGTCGGAATATGGAAAATCAGGTTCATAAAATCTTCTGTTGTGTACATTTTCGAAAGTCATAGTATCTACTTTATAGGACTGACATTTCAAAAGACAAATTCAAAATTTAGAGAACATTTCAGTTAAATGAAGTAAATAATAGAAAAAAATATTCTGGTGCATTTTCAAAATTGACGCATTATGACCCAACCTCAAGGTTCGTTTGGTCAGCCCACGAACGTGAGTCCTTTGGCTGTAGAGGAGAGAATCCTTAGGATTGTGTACCCCGAGGCTCGAAAGGATGTTAAAGCAGAAGAAATGATTCATGAATATCGAATCAGGGATATTTACCGTTGGCTTGAAAATCCGGATTCACCGGAAACTCAAAAGTTTGTTGATGCTCAAAACGGTATCAGCAAACCGTTTCTGGAAAGATGTGATGAGAGGGAAAAGATCAATACTAAACTAACTAAGCTCTGGAACTTCCCGAAATACGGATGTCCCGTGCGTCACGGTGATTTCTTCTATTTCTTCAAGAACACTGGTCTGCAGAACCAAAATGTTTTGATGCAGCAAGAGACTCTTCAGGGTCCGGAGGTTGTCTTTTTCGATCCCAACAGTCTAGCCGCCGATGGGACCATTGCTTTAAGCCAACAAAAGTTCTCTGAAAATGGGGCTTTTATGGCTTACGGACTGAGTGAAAGTGGTTCAGATTGGAATAAAATACGAATTCGAAAGGCTAAGGAACGGACTGATTTTCCCGAGCTTCTAGAGAAGGTCAAGTTCTCGAATCTCTCCTGGACAAAGGATAACAAGGGCTTCTTCTATGGGCGATATCCCAATCAAGACGGCAAAACTGATGGATCGGAGACAAAGCAAAATGAAAACCAAAAACTATACTATCATCGAGTAGGGGAAAGTCAAGATCAAGATACATTGGTTGCAGAGTTTCCGGAACATCCATCTTGGCGTATTCAGACTGATGTATCTGACTGCGGCCTATATTTAATTTTGTCTATTAGTCATACCGTCCGGGATAATATGATATATTACGCTGATTTAAGTCCGGGGCAGGAAATCAATTCTAAACTTACCGTAAAGCCGGTTGTCGATAAGTTTGAAGCGGACTACGATTACATTACCAACGATGGATCACATATGTATTTCCATACAAACAAAGATGCGCCCAACTATCGGGTTGTAGTAATCGACTTTGCGAGTCCCGCCGAGGATAACTGGAACACTCTTATACCCGAACATGAGAAGGATGTCCTCGACTGGGCCAAGTGCGTTAATGTGGATAAGCTCGTGATTTGCTATAACCGTGATGTTAAGAATATTCTGCAAGTATGGGAGTTGAGCACAGGGAAACTTATCCGGCAATTTGGCTTGGATATTGGAACTATTAATGGAATTTCAGGCGAACGGAAGTACTCTGAGATTTTTTACAGCTTTTCATCTTTCCTAACGCCGGGCATAATCTATCACTACGACTTTTCCAATCCCGTGGAGAAGCCCAAAGTCCTGAGAGAAACCCAACTAAACTTAGAGGGCTTCAGGCGGGATGATTACATTGTGGAGCAAGTGTTTTATAGAAGCAAGGACGATACCCGTATTCCCATGTTTATCATTCAAAAGAAAAAGGACAAAGTAGAGCCCCGACCTTGTTTGCTGTACGGATATGGAGGATTCAATTACAGCCTGATGCCATCGTTTGGCATTACCGGCCTAATGTTTATGGACACGTTCGATGGTGTTCTGGCCTTTCCCAATATAAGGGGAGGCGGCGAATACGGCATCAACTGGCACAATGGAGGAAGACTGTTGAATAAACAAAACGGATTCGACGATTTTCAGGCCGCTGCTGAATACTTGACCCAGAACAATTACACCACCAAGGATCGGTTGGCCATACAGGGCGCCTCGAATGGTGGTCTTTTGGTCGGGGCCTGTATCAACCAGCGACCGGGTCTTTTCGGAGCAGCGGTGGCCCAAGTCGGAGTCATGGACATGCTCCGATTTCACAAGTTTACCATTGGCCATGCGTGGTGCTCGGACTACGGCAACCCCGACGACAGGGAGCAGTTTGCCAATCTGTTCAAATACTCGCCATTGCACAATGTACACTTTCCCTTGAACCCGAATGAGGAGTACCCTTCCACCTTGATCCTGACTGCCGATCACGACGATCGCGTCAGTCCTTTGCACTCCCTCAAATTTGCCGCCGCTCTGCAGGAAGCCGTGCGGCATTCGGAGTATCAACTGAATCCCATTCTTCTGAGAGTTTATACGAATGCTGGTCATGGGGCCGGAAAGCCAACTAAGATGCGCATCAATGAGGTCACAGATATAATAACTTTCTTTAAGAAGAGCCTTAATGTCGATTGCGTCAACCTCTAAGGAGGGGGTAATCTTATAATTACAAAAATCTAATAAATCATTCGATTATAAAGCTTCTCCTTAACTTATACGTTTCATTGAAATCCTTATTTTTCGAGGAAGACTTGTAGAATAATTGTATAAGTACTTGCAATATTTGGTATCCTTATAAAACATTTAAAACACGCCAATTAAGCTTTTTAAAAATGAAAGCCCAGCTAACTAAGTATGTTACTTGTCATTAAGCCAAGTTAAAGATCTCCAGCATAACTTTACTGGCTGTCGTAAATCAAATGTTTAATCAATTGAATTTAATTAGAAAAAAAGGTGCCCAAACATCGCAGGTGTCACGGCGGAGATGCTTCCATTCTGAGCAGTGCCGCAGTTCCCTGGCTTCGTAATCGCATGATAGTCGGGCGATTAACGCTCAATACGGTCGCTGAGCATGCGATATATGTATGTAAGGGGCTTACGACTGGGGAGAATCCGCGGATCCGGGTGCAGAGCGGCGTTCAGACAGAAGCTGCCAGAGGCGAATCGAAGGCAGCTTCTGCCCACAGACACTGGGCGGAGAGCGTTTTGGTAGTTGTGTAGTGTCTGCTGCCAACTTCAGGCACCCAGCATGGGTCTGCGGATCCCTCTGGCAACCTTTGCTTGCTGGTATCGGGGAAACGCGATCGAAAATGGATTTGTATCAATATCGACTCACTAACATGATTCCAATAAATTAATATGCATACATGGCAGGCACACAGACATCGACTGTTGCCTGGCCGGCCATTGGCTCGAACTCGGAGACCGGAGACCGGAGGCCGGAGGCCGGAGTCTGGAGATCTCGATCGACATCGCAACACGATGATGCATGTGCAGTGTCTCTGAGTTGTGATCGTGTTAATGTAAATAATTGCCAGCCAGTCGAACGAGGCCCAGTCGTACAGTACAGTACGGTGTGGTAGATGTAATTAAAATCTCTCCGCTTCTCACTTTCTGTCTGCATTTTGTCCAGCTTGTTTGGCGTTGGCCAAGGGAGATTCCTCTTGGCTGATACCAAAGTACGCGACATACACGCAAGTCTGTTTTTTCTCTTCTCTGCCTTGTTTTCTTTTCTTATTTTGGGAGCCGATGCTGACAGTTCACGATTTTGGCTGCATCTGGTGAGATTTGCGAGGATTGAATTCCAAAGTTGTCAATTCAGTCAGCGAAGTGTCTAATTGGCTTTCTTATTTGTGTAAGGCCAAACCATTCTCGGTGAATCACAATTGATCATATTCGTAGCTCTTCACTATGAATTTTGATAAATGAATATTATGTTTACCCTTTGCGCCGAAATGAAGACATACCCGAAAATATATCGATCGAACTTATACTTTCATTATCTGAAAGTGTATAGTAAAGTCAACATGGTAATTCAAACTGTTATTTTCTCCAACTCTATTGAACTTAATGCCACAGTCTACTCTTGATAGTTTGCTCTAGAAATGAAGGCGCATTAGGTACGGAATCCTGAGAAAGATTCCAATAATCTACTATCGATTGGAGGTTGATGCAAATTCCTTCACCTTTGGATGCATAATGGTGCACGTGACCCAAACTGAAAAACCAAAGCGAACAAGGACTGAAGTTTGGGTTTTGTTTCGGTTGCTTACTTTACTTATTCGTATGTCAAGATGGCTAAAAGGCATCGAGGCGAGGCCCTTGTGTTGAAACATTCTACTGTCCCTGGCTTATTTATGGACGCAGATGCTGAAGATATAGGCCCAGACGAGGACGAAGTCGTCCAAGACGAGTGGCCGAATAACTAACTCACTTTGCGTGAATTCCTGTATTTCTTTCAACAGATATTGGCAAGCGATGGCGATGGCAGTTCACAGGAACGCAACACACTGAAATAAATTATTTTTTTAATAAATTAATATACTATATGTCTAATGTCTAATTTAGTTTGCGCTTTTTATTCATATTTTGTTAAAAGAAGTTTGGAAGAGACCAATATGGAGGCAAACATTATCTTAAAAAGAGATATGCGAACCCGAATATATGCATTTCAAGTATTCGTTTGCCTATGAATTCGGTACAAATACGCGAAATTGTGTTTAAGTTGCCAGGCAAAGCCAGATAAAATGCTTCTTTGAAACTAAGCAATAAAGTTGGCTTGAAATTAGTATGGAATATCAGAGATAATGATGCCCATTAAAATGGGCATTAATTAAAATTAATTTGTTTATAAATAATCAGTTGATCATTTTACAGGTCTGGCATCTCTATTTATATAAATACACTGATGTTTAAAACAAGGGCAACTTTCATTTTACGTTTTCAAGAATTCATGGAATGCATAGCATAAACCTAGTTATTGTTAACGTTAACAAGTCTGAAGCGATGGTGAGACCGGAGTATTTGGTTTGGTATTACAGTTCTCATCGTTGCAGAAGAGTCACGCACGCAATACATTCTCACCTCAATCGGCGATCTCGAGCCGAATCTGGGCCCAGATCCCGTCTCTGATCAGTTAAGTTGTCAATCAGATTTACAGATCCGCAGACGCGGCCTCTTCCATCTTGTCCGTTGCGCCAAAGTCGCAGTGTCATTATTTGTGGTAACCAATCCAGAAGAGAGTTTTTATATCACGCGGCCTGCGCAAAATCGAAAATCATTACTTGAAGTTCATGGCAGAGTAAACGCAAGTCGCAGCAATCAATCAATCAAAGGCACAAATCAAACATGTCAGATCCGAACTCGACTCGAAGCGAGTCATGAGTGGCTCTGGAAACGAGTCCAACTCGCACAATGGCGTACATATTTGACAGATCGCCGGCCAACGGATCGATAGTGTATACATTGTCGATCCCAGCTTTGTACACCTCTTGAGAGGGTTTCGCTCGCCTTGGTTCGGTTTCATTTCTTTCGTTATTTATATTCATTGGATTCTTCGATCACACTGTGCCTCAAGTGCAGCAATAGTTAAGTGTACAAATAAAGGTTAATGAGCTTTTTCCCCACTCTGATTTCGGGTTTCTTTGTCAAAGGGAAAATACTTCTTCTGTTTTTATACCAATGTGGGGTACTATGATTTAGATCACATGACTTAAAGACTGTGATGAAGGCAACTCAAACTTTAGAGAATATTTATAGTCTCAATATGCAGTACGGAATGTGTCAATCGATACAAGTTTAAGTTTCTATCGTTAGCTCTCTGAACTATAACTAATACCTCCCGGAACTTATTTACTCTTCTTAAAGTTGCCTAGGTTGACCACAAAACGATCAGAATGTTTTTTATTACTCTTGATGATACAGCGCGTATAACAACGCGTATGAGTTTTATAAAATAATTTTAAAATAAATGAATTTAAAGTAGAAATATAAGAAGTAAGAAAGTTACAGTCAAATGTGCTCGACTGTGAGATACCCGGTACACATAGCATTTTAGGTAAAATTTTAAATCACAATGACATCGCTAAATGACATATTTTGACCAAATTTATGAAAAACTTAAATTAAGAAGGCGGGCGGCAGAAGAAAGTGTTGTCAAATGTTGCTAGGAATATGTTGGGAAACACCCCTCGGTTTTTTTATGTTTGTTTTTTTTTCACATGTTTGCAAAATGACAAATAGACCAAAACTAAGTACACAACTTAGGATTACATACCACCCATCGGTGTTGTCAACCCAAATGTAGACGTTGTAGAAGTTTAGAATACACAGAAACTTTATTGTTTAATAACTCCCATGTATAACATTCGAGTGTAGCCAAAATTTCATAGCATGTCCGCACAAATATATTTAGTTCATTTGTATTATCATTAAGCCGAAATTAACGACTGTAATTCAGTAATATGTTTTCAAGGTTTTCAAGGGCGTAAGTGACCCGATTCCGAGCGCCCTTCTTCAACTTGTCGCGACAGTCGCTCCAGCCCTTGGTGTCACTAAATTGCTTCGAATCAGACTTCTCGGGATGAAGGCGTTGAGGCGTTCCTACTATGCCAAATTCGATGAACGAGGCTCATCTCGGCACCACTTTCCTTCAGGATATAACTATGGATGACTGGACATCTGTTCGGTCGACGCGGAAGGCGGATATCGATGCTTTCCACTGGAACATGTGGAATAAGTTTTACTAGTTGCATATATAAAATTTATATATTATATTAAATATATATTATATTTATATATCAATAAAATTTACAATTGATTTATAATATAATATAATATATATATTATATATTATATATATTATATTATATTATATTGATTTATAATATATATTATATATATATATATAATATATATATATATATATATATATATATATATATATTATATATTATATATATTATATTATATTATAAATCAATTGTAAATTTTATTGAACTTGGAGCTATGTATATTCTGAACACACATAAAACAGATATGAATGTTGTAAGTAAATTTGTAAGCTTTAGTCTCTGAGATTAATGGTGTTACACGCCCACACAAACATGTCTAAATCGACTCGCCTGGTGATGCTGATCAAGACCATTTATATTTTATGGTCGGAGATGTTTTCTTTGATTGGCACTAGCTTTAACCTCTGTTTACTCTATGGGTAAATAAAAAGAAAGGAAGCTAATTTTAGGAAGCCGTTGTTTTATAACCGACAGTTTATAATTTAGAAGTGTGCAATTTGTAAATATCTATACATATAGATATATAAGTATAGAATATATAAGTATAGATTATATAAGTATAGAATATATAAGTATTAGTATAGCTTAGCTTTATAATAGAGTTGTCCAAAATTTGACAAAACTAAAGAATATTTTTTAAGCATACAAAATGCTAAGCATACAAAGCTAACAAACTCATATCCATTTTTATATTCTTTTGAAATTCGATTACTGTCTTTCCTATGTCTGCTATCTGATATAGTCGCTAAATCCCACATATATACTACCTGCAATAGAAATAAGACTATCTGAAAAGTTCAATTCAGATAGTGACAAAACTGTTAGATTAATATGCTATGAAACGTACCAACGGAGGGCCAGGCGGACAAGAATATATATTATATAGGGTCGCTTGATCGCCTGCAAAGCCATCGGGAGTTGCCTCCCGATTATTCCTATTCAACGCTCGTTTCCCTAATTGCAACGCAACAAACAGACCCGATGTGGCACACCTTTCCCCACGATTTTTCATTATTTTTCTTCCCCTTTATTTACGCATCCCACCCCGCTGATCCTGCGGCCTACTGCTCTTCTCGTGCGGCGTCCCGATGTTTGTGTTCTGCAATTAAATTCGTATTCTCTTACAATTGAGGCGCTCAAGTGGAATTTCCACGAATATCATGGATATGGATACGCTGACAAGCAGATTGAGATGCAGACGCAGATGCCGATGACGGTGGATGCTTTACACTGGGTGCTGGGTGCTGGGTGCTGAGCTAGAGCTGACTCCGAGGCAGCTGCAATCTGGTCCGAGACTGCTCTGCGGTTCTGGCCCGTTTGTTGTTATAGGCCCTCGGTTCTAGGCCGGTGCGTGTGTTTATACGGCTCTTGGTGTTATTTTTCCCTCTCTGCCACCAGGACGGGAATTATCAATGGGGGAGGCTGCGGGGCCTCAAGCACCGTGCATATCAAAATAATCAAATTTTTGATTGAGTGCAGTTAGTGCGTCTGTGTTTACCCATTGTAGACGACGGTGATCGAGAGATCGATTCGGCTCATATTCATTGCCCCGAGGAGCTCTGTTGCGTTTTCGTTTCGTTTTCAGTTTTGTGTCCAATCATGTTGTTGATATTGATAATGACATTGATGGCATCGAGTTGGCCTGACTGACTATGTGGCTGCACAGAGAGAAAATCAGCTCAGTTCCGAAATACAGTTAGTTCGTATATATTTCTCTAGCTATTGTAACCTTTCTCTCAATTACTGGCATTCTTTCCTTAATAATTTGGATACTAAAGTTTTACTGCGGTCGAACATAATTCTTTAACCCCTTAGAGGAGTCCCCTACTCCAGTCGATCTTTAATAAAATACCAAAAATGTTCTCTGTGTGAGATTCGGATCATCAACTCGTTCACAATCTCAAGAGCGAATGCATTCGGTTGTTTGCGCGGATTTTTTATTTTGAATTTTTGTACGCTGCCTGATGGTTGTCAATCCAGTGAAATCCGGCACAGTTCGATGGAATTGAATATTGAAATCCACCCGGCCCCAGCCCCTCTGCCCCCTTGAGCCGAGCCACGATGATACTGACATTACCGAGACACTTAAAAATTTGTCTGCACCCATGGCACCCATAACACAATTTTCATTTAACATACGCGATAAATGCGCAAGTGCCAATGCTCAAGACACTCACTGAGCTCGCCCAGCACTTCTGTGAAATTGTTTTCTCATCATTAGACATGTGATACTCTGGGCGATGAGGGTCTTGGCACATTTATCAGGCTTGTTGGCAAGCCCGACTCCAGTTTGATTGATTCGAAGCACTTGACATCAGAGATCGGCAGATTGGACAGAGAGAAAGCTTAGCTTGGGAATGATCGAATTAAATAATTGTAATTTCTTCGTTATATAAAAGGCCAAAAAAAGGCAATTATTGAGATTTTTTGTATGAAAATATATTAAATTTATACATTTATTTAGATATATACATATTTCGAGACATAGCATACTTTTTGAAGCGCCGTTAAAATATTTTAATACACGTTACGTTATGTCTCTTCTTGGAAAATAATCTGAACGTATAAAACGAGAACGATTATTGAAAAAGATACTATTATTTACTAGTTGTCATAGCTGATTTTGAAACAAATCGATTTATGAAAAATGGCGAACGTTTGAACATATATGTAAGTTTATAAATAAAATTTAAGAAAAAAAATCAAAATTAACTTTTTTTCGCATTTCTACGTGTATATCTCACCCTAAGCCAATTGTTTAATATTGGTTTAACTTTAGGAATTAAAAGTTATAAATGTTTTTTGTAATCATTATATATTTTCTTAAGGCACAAAATATTCTTTGGAATGTAAAAAGTTTGTATCAATGAACTTTGGATAAGAAATCTGCTTTAAGTTAAATAAATTGAACTCGAACATGTTAGCTAGATTATTATCTATTCTATAGATTCTATGGAGAACTATAAGGTAATACCTTTATGACCTAGATCTCTCAGAAATACATATAGTTAAAATTTGGAAATAATTGAAGAGTAGCTTAGATCGCTAAGCTTCAATTTAATTAGTATTCCACATGAAAACCTAAAAGGGCAAATTTTTTAATTTAGTGTAGTAGTATTAGATAGTATTAGTATTAAAATGTGATATTCTTGCTTTTAAGGCACTCCCGAAAATACTGAATTTAAATTTTTGTAAAATTCGGTCTAATTAAAACTTGTTTGTACTGATCTCCGGAAGCGAAGCGGCGGTCAACTTTGCTAGTTAATATACATATATATATAAATTTTTAGCTTTATTTTATCCAAAACCTCAGAACTGTAAGAAAACTAAAAAAAAATCCAGTCATCTTCAAAAATGCGTTTAAATTTTAAAGATGTTGTCATTATCTTTTGAGTAGACCAAGTGAGCTGGACAGGACCGCTATAGACAGATGGTCTACACAGATAGATTCGAATGCCGAAACAAGAGCGCATTTAATGTGAAACAATTGAAGCAATTAATTGAACAGCCCGAAATCAATTTGCCATATTGTCGGTGACATCGGACAATTGTCAGTCACTGGGAGTGCCTCTGAGTAATTCGTCAGAAATAATAAGGGACAGGCAGCGAAGTCGACAGGAGAAATCAGAAATGGCAGAATCAGAAAAAAATTTCCTTTGTTTTTGGCACACGGCCCGAAGTGCTGCGATTTCAACTGCAACGTGACTTGGAACTCTTTGCGGTTTTTCCTTTGATTGGCAATTTTTCAAAATCGTCACCATTTCGCCGCTCGGACAGGCACGCCCCGGGTCAGTCTCTCGCTCACTCACATGAATGCACTGCGAAAAAACTGTGTATAAAGTGTAATTGATTTGATTTTGTGTATTAAACGAAACTTAAGGTTTTATGCTGAAAATTTGCAAACTTCTTTGTAGAACGTTATTGAGTTTTATAATCTGACTGTCTGACTGTCTGAAAAGTAGAAAAATTCTTTATTTTTTTATGGTTAATCGATTTTGGTGAAGACATCAAGACTATTGTTTCTCTAAGTGCATTCGCACAATCTGGCAAGCGGTTGGCGGCCCCGAGGAGGTTTTGGTTATTTATAATTCGAAGAGATTGATTGATGGAATCGCTGCAAAGTCGGTGACACTTGGCACTGAGGCAAAAATAAATAACCGAAGCGATGCTGGGCGAGGCATTGACAGCTGATTGCGAAAGTCCATTAAGGGACTCTGGACGAGGAAGCTGGACGAGGTGCTGGCCACGTAAACCGAAGACCAAAAGGATGGGTTGGGAGTGGGAGCTGCTGCATCTGCATTGGGGTTTTGTGGCCATGGCAGCGGCATCAAAAGTGCAGTCAATCAAGTGAACAAAATTGGATAATTTACCCCCCAGAAAAAAGTAACGTTACGTTTGGTATTACCAGCCTGAAACGCTTCTGCCCAGCCTCCATATGTGTTTGTCTTTCTGATGTCGAGTGGTTGTTCTACCCAAATCAGGCAACACTCCGAAGTATTTTGGGGAATCCTTGCCAAAATGATAGCCCACCAATGTCTGTTGCGGACAGGTAGCTTAATAAAGAGAACCAAGGAGATGCTTTGGTGCTGGCTAAAATTGTTAAGCGAAATCTGATTCAGTTTTAACTTTTTTGATGGCTCATTGCAACGAATGAAATTTAATGTTTCTCCTTTATTTTTCCAGTTAAATGATTTTACGCTATCGTTAGTTCGAAAGCAAAATAAAGTAAACGTTAAGTAATAATATAAATAAGTTTATTTATTTATTTATAAAGAAATTACCAGCAAATAAATAAGTTATTTTAGATTATTTATGTTATTCTTACTGAACTTAAAAGTGTACCTTAAAGCATTTCGCAGTATATCTCTTGTGTGTCAATATTGTGACACGGCATGATTTGTTCGCATATCCCTATATCCCCAGCTATATAGTATGTATCTACCACATTCAACCACTTGGCGCGTCGCATGATGATCGGCAATAAATTGATGCGTGGCACGAACCAGAACTGTGGCACAAAGTGGACTGAGTCAGCTAAATGCAAACTGCTTGACTGATGTGCCCAGGCACCTTGGAAAATAAACTGCAGTCTTTCGTTGCTACAATTCGTACAACAAGATGAAAAAGCTCCAAGCCCCTTTAATTACAATAAATGATTTATGAGCGTGGGATGCGCAACATATTCCCCAGTTCGGCTAGAAAATCTACCCAACAAAGGGGGGAATCCCCTAAAAGGAGCCCAAATAATTGCAGCTGAAGACATTTACACGCGCTTCTGACATTTACGACCGTCCGACGGCGGAGTGCTCGGATTGTATGTGACATGTGGAACTGGACAGCGGACGGCGGACAATGCCAGTTACTGGTCATGATGCTGCCGTCCAGGCTGCGCAGATAACAGACAACGGGGCCGCAAAAAGGCGAGCGAATAAAACCAACTCACCAACACTACATAAATTTCAAAACTAGCCAGCTCTGAGCCCTGGTTGGGGCACCATCCCCTCATCTGCCACACACATTTCACGCAGTGACGACATGAATCCGCCAACATAAACACACTCACCCAGAGGCAAAACAAGGACATCGTCCCGAAAAACGGACGCACTAAAGCACACACGAAATATTAGAGGGGACCCACAGCGAAAAAACTCCAAAAACATAAAGACCAAATAGGACAACTAGCGTAAGCATGACAAGGATGTGCAACAGGATATCTGGCGCTCTAAGTGATTATTTGGTATCATACAGACTAAGTTTTGTGTGGAATTCCAACCTATGACTTTGCTTACGATTTGATGAAGTTATTGTTTAGTTTTTATTAAAATTTTCATCTTTATTATTAACCAAGTAGAATGTTCTTAAGGTCATCCGATTCGTCATAAGCTGTACTTTAACTCGTCCAATCTAAATTCTACACAAAGAATTATCTTTGGCTATAGAGTACAGCTCTTAAATATATCAAAAGGGGATATTTATTTGAATTACGTTATCAACCTGGGTATTACAACGGTCTACGAACCTGGTCCCCGCTCTAATAGTTCCCAACAATTGCTTTAACTCTCCTAACATTGAGCTAGTGCACATTTTTATGTTTTCTATTTGATATATTATATATCACATCATAACTCCTAACTCAAATTTTGAAAAGTGAAATTCGGAACCGTCGTGCCATTCATTTTTAACGTTTTATGTGCCAGAGAGTGGACAACGTCATGAAGCGTATTCAGAGGCTGCTCCGGACAGGATCCAAAAAGGAGGAGGGCATGAAGGAAGCAGGGATGGTGGCATGAAGGAAGCAGGGATGCAAGGGACCCTAGACCTGTGGACACTGTGTGTCCTGGCGTGCAGCCGTGGCCAAATTGGTTGATAGCTCGAAAAACAGTTTTTGCACAGCTCCGTCAAATTGCATTTGGTGTGACAGACCGCAAAATGCATCATCACCAACATGAGCGATGAGTGTTGTTGTTCTAGTTGTTGCCGCTCCGTTCTTGTTGATGTTTATATTTGTCAGGCCCCGTCTCCCCGTCCCCCTGGGCATTGGCCACCCATCAGCATCGCCTCTCCACATTGTCCAGTAATTTACGACCTTTTTTCGGCATGTCCACAGGAGTGAGAATGCAATGTGTTGCCTGCCTGCATTTCACTTTGCCCAGTGGCTGACGAGGTGGCTGGAGGGTGGAGCTTGGAGGGACAGAAAGCCTGGAAAAGTGTTGCAGAACCGTGGGTTAGATCCAGGAGGTACTGGGGGGAAGAGTATGTGGAAATGGAGAGATCATTGCCGGGAAAGTGTTTCTGAGGTTAAGCTTTTCAGTACACCATTTTTAGGGGAGAGTCCACGAATGAGTTGGCGAACAGTGAGTCAAATCAAAGTGCTTTCTATATTTGAGTTCGATTAATAAGTGATTCAAGGCATTATCAAAAATGTAAAAATGTTGTAAGGGCGAAGTCTCTCACTTCCCTAATTTATATTTTATTGCTCCGAATATTTATGTATTAAGAATTTTTAAACACATCTAAGAAAACAAGAAAGCTACCGTACAGTAAAATTTAAAATTACGAGAACTCGAGTAAAATTTGAATGTATTGCCTTAAAACTCAAAAGAATTTGCTTTGTTTTATTTAAATTTGTAAGAGGTAAATAAGTTAAATTTACGCGTCAGTCTTAGCAATATGGGAATCTCAAGAGTGGTTATAGTTCGCAGTACAGTGGCCAAACAACTCAAAACAGGAAGTCATGCAGTAAGCATAACCCGTATGGTTAAGTTGATTAAGCGTGTGATGTAAGTTAGATCCTCAAAGTCAAGTTCCTGTCCATCAAAATTTAATTAATGTCTTCACACAGCATTGTTCAATGAAACGCTAGTTGACATCAGCAAAACTCCTGGAGTTCTTGTCAGTAATATATGTATTGCACAAAATATTCTTCAAAATGAGGGTTATATTGCCCGAAATTGAATAAAGAAATATCTAATTGATTATTAATACAGGTACATATTTATGTCATAATGTATTGTTTAGTACTAAGTAAATCATTGGGTTGTTATTACGATTTAAGGCTCATTCAAATAGTGCATTTAAATATATTTTGAAGAGTAGTTCTGATTCGGTTTTGGTCCCACTGTGCCTTGTTGGAGCGAGGAGCGACGAACAACTTCATTTATTTTCAGTTCACATTAATGTAGCGTGAATTAAGTGTCAAGGACATTTTTTGGTTTTGCTGCCAACGACGCAACATGTTTCAGTCTCTGGCTGTGAAGCAGCCACCTCCATCTTCAACCTCTGCGCTCATGTCCTGGCACCCTTGCACTGCAGTGGGTGGTGTTATGTTTGTCATGTGCCTCGCATCTGCGTGTGTGCTTGGGTGTGTTTCGGCCGTGGGTGACCGAAAATGCATTGCAACATTCAAGTAAGTGACGTAAATGCATCACGGACACAGCACAACACACTCACGCACGTTGGCTGGCCATGCGGACGGACGGAGTAAATCATCGTCATCATCATCATCGGGATACGAGCGGACATCCCCACACACAGCGCACACACGCTCACGCAGGCATCAGAGGCAGTTATGGCTGTCAAGATGAATGCCATATCATCGCCGCACCGAAAATGGTGTCAAAACGTCACCAACGGCGGTTCAGCCCTTCAGCAGTAAAACTGCAAACAGAAAACACGACCTCCACCGTTGTTATCCGGATGAGTTATGAGTTGTGCCCGGCCGGAGCCGAAGCTGGAGCCCCTAGCCCCAGACTTCACTGCATTCCGGGTAGTCTGTCACAAGGCTCTAGGTCTGTGGGAAATTCTTTGAAATTCAAGTAATATATCTCCTCAGCCCCGAATTAGCACGCAATAATTAAATGTTAAACGGAGGCATTGGCAGTGGAAAACAACGGAGAACGAGACCATCTTATAAAGGAAGTTAAGTTTTTAAGTAGTAAAGTATGAAACGCTATTAAATATACAACATTTTTAGCTGATCGGTTCGAATACTTTTTGTATTTTATATGTTATTTTGTTTCTATGGATAATATTTTTTGTGTACTTCATTTACTGTGTTTTTATAACCTTGCTGGTATCAAAGGAAAGGTACATATATCTGACACAAAAACAAAGTTGAGCCAACGTGGTGTTGAGAAAAGAAGAAAATCATTGACCAAAATTCATATTCTTGATCAGCATCCACAGCCAAGTCGATCCGTGTGTATGCAAGCTAGTTTCTCATTTTTTATCTATCTGAATTAAACTTAGCAGAAGACTATCTGCATTGCAGGTAGTATATATGTACATAACTTGGATCGGGCCAGATAAGATGACTTTATTGAATAACACAATTGGGGAAATAGAACGAAAAAAAAGTATAATTTCGTTATACCTAATTTCTTGTTTAAAATTTCAAACTTACAGTTTTTAATTCCATTAAGATCGCACGAATTCCATAAAGAGTCGGTTCAAGTTTGTTTCCTCTCTTGTTTTAAAAATTTTTATACGTTTTTTAAATTGTTTGTATATACGTATTTTGTTTCGTTTGGTAGTTTACCCAAATTAAATGTTGAGTTTCTAAATTTTTCTGTATGAATTAAATGTTTAGGAACAAACTTTATTTATTTTAATATAGTAATATACATTTTTTTAAAAGATTAAAATGCGTTTTTAAAGTAATTAAAGAAATTATTAAAGAAATTAATTATAGTAAAATTCAACAATTATATAAAATTTTTTACTGCGAACATAAACCAGCTTAGGTAACCGATAAAATGACTAACAACGTGATCGCAAGTCAGCAGTACTATACACCTCATCCATTATTTCTGTCTGATCAAACCAAAAAATCACTTCAAAATTATAAACGCATTAAATTAAAATGAGGGAAAGAGATGCAGGCAGCGCGGCGTAAAGTGACGTCGTTCACACTTGGCAGGATGTGTCGGCCGGCATTAGAAGACGAAAGTCGAAAGATTCGAAAATAAGGGGTAATTCGAGCTCGTTGAATTGGGGATTTTCGGTAGCGCACAAATTCCGTGTCGCTAATCGAAAATTAATTAATGTCAAAATTTTGAGGAGGACCGTGGTATCCGCGCTTCACTTTTGACCTCCGTTTTCGGTTTCTCCTAATTGGTATTAGTTTCCTCTGTTTTATTGTCTTTATTATTTTTTGTGTGTTGGTAGTAAGGTTAACTCTTTGATTGGGTGTCGTCTGCGTTCACTTTGGCGTGAAACGTCCGAGAGAATTACTTGAGCCGTTGTCACAATTGATGAGCCAGCAGAAAATTGTGGCATGTGGTTATGGGTTTTGGCTGTTGGATCGAGTTTCAGCCAAAGGACTTTGCCGGCAGATATGCTAAAGATTTTAAAGTTGCAGAAGATTTTTTAAGTCTTGTATTCTATGTTAGCACAAAACGAGGTAGAGCACATTTAGTTTAGAGTCCCGATCACAGTTTAAATTCACCTTTCATGTGGGAGATGCGGTTCAAAAACACCTTCGGCATTAAAATAGGTCCAACTGTCTAAGAACATTCAGTGCTCTCTTAAATATATACTTTCTTTACCTCCGAATCATTATTATAAATTTGACCAGTTTACCGCCAGGTGAAAACAACAAGCAACCACAAAGAAGAAAAGGGAAAACTGTTTACCGAACGCATGAAACACAGAATAAAAATGGGAATTTAAGGCGTTTCTTTAAAGAAGTATGCCATTACATCAAAATCGATTATTGATTTCCGTTTTGGCCGTTGCCGGAGCAGCCTAGTTCGCTGGCGAAGTGTGGAGAAAAAACACTGGGTAAAAGCCACGCAAAACAAACACAACGAAGAAGAGAGGGCTGAAAAAAGCACGAAAAAGAAAGGAGAGTGCCGACCGGCGAGCGCCAATGAAGGGCGAAATTGGTTTGGTTTTTGCATGTGAATTTCATACAAAAATCAACAAGTTGCCATTGGGTTCGATGAATGGCAAAGTGGGTTGCGAGGCCTTGGGTGGGCTTGGCTGGGGAACTTGAACTCTGTGCCACGGCAAAAGAAAGAGCTCCGGCAGTCGGCAGACGGCAGGCAGACGCTCGCCTCGCCTCGCCACGCTGCCAAGGCCGACACGCACACACATATTTAAGCCAGGAGGAAGAAGGAGGTGGGGTGTGTCGGGTGGAACGTGAAAAAATCGCTATTTGGGGCTTTTTGTGCCTCGCCAAGGAAATTCAACTCCAAACCAAACCAAAACGAACCGAAACCGAACTTCTGGAAAAACAATTTCTGCTTAACTTTTTTGCTGCTGCTCCTCTTTTGTTGTTGCTCTGTCAGTAGGTGGGTGGCGGAGGGCCGTGGTTCGTGGCCTATGCCACACGGCAGACTATTGCGATATAATTCCATGAATCTGCTGCGGCCTTGTCCTAGTCCCCCTTCTGTCTGACACCATCGAAGAAGGACTCCTAGCATGTGTGTGTGTGCTGGTAGGCATTTTTCGAAAAATTTTCCCATGCAACAAGCGGCTGGCGAACGCTTCATTTCCTCACCTACTCGCTGAAGGCGACGCAAATTGTTTGCCTCTCAACGTGAATTACGACGCCCGATTCGTCATCAATCAATCAAGGGTCCTCGTCCTTCCATCCCACTTGATTCCTTCCTATCCCGAACCTGCCGACCCATACGCCCTGTGGCCCCGATAGCGGACGCACTTATCGTCGTCACCATCGCCATCATCATCATCGTCGTCGTCGTCATCGTCGGGAAAACAGACATATCCCTTCCTCGGCGACTCAATGTGTATTCCATCAAAGCGATTTCACTTTGCTCTTGCTGCGTTGCGGTTTATTCAATTGATCTAAGCAATAAAGTAACTCTACGTTTCCAACTCGATTAAAGCCAGTTTGCTCTGCTCAGAGCATAAAATGTAAGGTTTATATTAAGACTGAGGGCAAAATAAACTTCTTTCTACTTTGAAGATGATTTTATTTAATGTTTTCAGATATGATGTTAGCTTAATGATCAGAAAGATAACAGCAGTTAAGAGTGCTTGACTGTGAGGTACTTTAGAAGAAAATACTGTCCTTATCACACACCTGTCTCTATGAAAAACATTTAATAGTCAAAAATGTATGTACTTATCACAAATGTCTCGAGAATATAAAATTGCCTATATGATAACTCTGTGCAAACTTCTTATTTAAAATAGGCACTCAGATTAAGAGTTTGATCGTTGCAAAATGATCACTGATGGGATCTTAGTGATTCTCGATTATAACGCGTCTGGAAAAGCCTGGGTATATAAATAATCTTGCCATATATGTAGTCGAGTCCCGTTATATTATATATGAAATAGATCTGACTAGTCCCCAAGATTGGCTAGAACACTGCAGAATAGGAAACAATAGGAAATAGGAAAAGGTCGTTTAACATTAACAAGGATGTACACTTACAGTATCGAAATCCAATTCTAACGATTCTGCTTTCTGTAGTTAGCTTTCTTTCTTGAACCTATACAAAAATAATTAGTCCTCCAAGTGTATAAAAACCAAAGAGTTCATTTAATCACACAAAAGAAATCTTCGATTTGAACCAGTGAACATTTTTGACATAGTTTTCAGTTTTTTTCCCGACGATTCCTAAAGAAGCTTCAAAATAAGAACGTGCGATTTAGTCATCCACATGCTATTTTTGTTTCCGAATCCTTAACACTGACCTTTAATACTCAATTACAACTGAGTAGACAGCTTACAGAGATCGCCTCGTGAATTATGACACTTCAATTTTATTAATTGGCAATAAATCAGGGGCCATAGGGTATCCAAAACTGAAGAAATTGCTGCTCAGCTTGCACAGAATAGTGAGACGGGGACTGAGCCGAGAACAAAAGCCACCGACAATCATTCAGCTTGCAAATTGGCCAACATTGAAACAGACAGGCTAAAGCTGCGAGCGAATTGGAACAAGGCTCAATGCCCGCCCTGACAGATCTCACATCAAACGTCAAACGGAGGAGGCCTTGGCCAACGAGCGGACGGATGGACGAACGTACGGATAGATGGATGGATGGATGGATGGACGGCTGTGCGAGTGGAAGGCCAACAGGGTCGGGGAAAAGTGTTGTGAGTTATGACGAGGACGTGCACAAGTTGATCCATCAAACTGTTCAAATCTGATGCCAGTGCACTCGATTTCATGCATTGAACGATGACTGCGACGAGGACGCCGACGTCACCGCTCATGACGGATGGCTGTGACTGTGGCCGACACGGAATCGCAAGGACGGACGGAAGGACGACGGACGGCGAGGCCTTGGCCATGTCCAACCTTAGACATGACGAATGTCTCACGCTGCGGATAATTTGATTTGTCGATGCAAACGCAAATCCACCAACAGGGCGCATAAATAATATGTGTACTCTCTATCATTATGGGAAATCGATTGTGCCGCACCTAACAGGGACTTAGTCGGCGGCTGAGATCGGCGACCATGGGAATGTTGTACTCTCAACAAACACCGATGGCTTTACATTGGAGAATAACAGACTAGGCTCCGAATGTGCACACTACACTAGGAGGAGAAATGCTAATAGTAATAGAAATGCTATAGTAAGTTAAATTTGTAATAGCATATGCTTCAATACAGTAAAACATGTTGACCACTTAAAGTTGTATTCAACACTCAACTTAATACTTAAGACTAACGTTAATAAACTATAGGCCACTGCAGAGTTCCTGACAACTATCTGTCCTAAAAATATAGCTACCAGATAATCTTATAGTAACTTTTCTGAACGTGAAGTTAGTTATCGATTATTGCTGTTTAGTACATAATTTTACTGTAAGGCGCAATCACATACATAGTTGCTTTGGTTTTCAAAAAAACACGTAAAACAGCTATAAATACTAGGATTTTTTTTACCCGGAGCTTTATTTGCTCGCAAAATTTTGACAGGGAGGTTAGAACCGGCCCTAAATAAGCTCAAGAAAAAAAACAAAGAACAAGGAAGATTATTTCTAAAAAACCAGCTGAAGAAATCTCAGCCTTGAATACCCATACAGTTTACAAATGAATTATTTGATAGAATTTGGCAAAATAAAAAAAACTGAAACCCACTTTCGCCCTCACGAATCGTGAAAAAGAAAAAAAACTAAGCCTAATACTAAATTTCATTTTTAATAAAATTGATATGTCATGTTTTGACTTTTGCCGTTCCCTGAAAATTTTAATAAAAATTGCGCAATTGCACAAGGTCGTGAGTTCGACTCCGACCGTGGGCAACAAATTTTTTTGACTTCCATCTTGCTTGTGTTTTTTTTATTATGTGTAATTTCTTTTACATATTTATTATTGAAACTAATTTCTGACCTAGCTCGCATAAAAGCACCTATATCTGTTGGTAAAAAGTACTTCTCTGTTGTATGCGGGGTATCTCTAAAACAAGTACATTCGACGGTATTTTTATATTTTTTTCCCGTACTTAAAAATACGCAACTTAGAAATTTTTAACAAAGCTTACTCATTTTGCGAAGATAACATTTTTGAAAACGATACAATAATTCCCTCTGTTTAGAGAAAAAGCTAACACGTATAAAATTATTAATGCGAAGGAATCTATACTTTAAGCAGAAATCGACTTTATTAAATAGAATTTTACAATATTTACAAGGCGATATTTTGTACCATTAATTAAGATAGTGGTGGGCACAGGCCCAAATATATTCACAACATATATAAATGATATGGTGCATGTAACCCGCAGGACTTTACTTCCTGCTGCTATCTAGGCATTTGATCTAGCAACGGGGTTAAAGTGGAGTCAAGACAGATTGAAGCGAAGGGCTTTCGGAACGAAACATTTCCTTAATTTTGACAAGACGTAAAGTCTATTAAGAAAGTCAATCAATGTCTCTCCGGCGAGTTGACTTCGACTTGCACTTCAAGTTGGACAGAGAACGGGACTGGTAGCCCGTAGACGCGAAGACTCCGAATGCCGGATTGAGGATTCAGGATTCAGGACTCGGGAAAGCGGGGATGAGAGCTCTGGCAAGTAAAGTTTTGAAGTGACAGGCCAGAGGCGGAGGGCGGAGGTCGGCGGCGGGAGCACTGGGAGTGACGTGTGGGTGAAGGCGTCGGCCACTTGACTGACAGCTGGACGCGGATGTGGACGTGAGTTTGTTGCAAGGAGTCCTGCCTCCTTGATTGAAAGAACGAATTCAATGTGTGCCCACTCGCGCACCATTCAAATTATGAGAAAAAAAAAATGAATTCACTTCGCAGGGGGCCAGAAGTTGGTTGAAAAAGTTGACAAAATGGATTTCCAGCGGGTGAAATGTGGGAGGGAGGGAGAGGGGTCATCGAAGCTGACAAGAACCTGAGTGTGGCCACCTCCCCTTGATGACATCCGACAGGTAAAAGTTTTCCTCTTTTTCCCGAGCTTCGTCAATTTGTAAAAGTGTTTTTCATCAAACAGGAATTAATTAAGATGCGCCAACGACGACCCCAAAGTTTCGCAACGAAAAAAGGAAGCCTCAATGGGATCAGCAGTCCCACCTCCCACGCTCGGATCCAATCCAATTCCAATGCCAATAGTAATTGAAAATCATCACTCGAGATTTTGCTAATTATGTGGAATTATCATCTCAATTATTTATTTTCGACTTTCATGCATTTTTCCCATCGCCCTGATGTGGCTCCCTCTAATTACTTTTTTCCTCAGGTGCGATTATAATCAAAGCTTTTGAGGATTTGTGCCATCAAAGTCTCTTCGAACTTCTCAATTAAGCGAATGCATAAATCATTGAACCTGGCACGTCTGCGGATAATTCCCAAATGACCCCAGCCCCCAAACCGCCCCGAAAACCAATGGGCATTAGAGTGCGAAAATGTATATGTATGCACACTGACACACAGGACACTCATAAATCTGGGGAAATGTTGCTAATTAAAAAAATACGCATATTCCATCATCATTCTGCTCTCCTGGACTTTGGCTCGGCCCTGATAAAACTCAACTGAGATTTATGCCCTTATAATCCATAAATATGCTTTTACCCATCGCAGGCACATACTATATACATACATATACCGGCTCACAACTGTGCGATATCTTCACATATACATCTTCATAAATTTGCTCGCCAGCGTCGACGTGTCATTCCATGGCGCATTAATTAATAGCCACATCAACAACTTACCAACAAACATAAGATGGCTGTCCCGTGCCACCGCCCTCTGCTCGCCATCCTTGCCGCAAACGAATCCTCCGAATGACGAGTCCTTGGGGGTATCCTGTTGGCATTCACGCCTCGCAACCTGTCAATTGCTTTCACTGTAAAGGGAGTTCGAGAACTTGGAGATACCCATTTTGTAAGATGGATCCTAACTCCTATATATAAATTGTTTAGGAAAAAAAGAGCGGCTTAAAGTAAAAAGGATTTTAACAACTCGTATTATAAATATTAAGGCATCCCAATTACTTATTTAATTGTATGCTAGTTGAGCCTTTGAAGTGCTTGACAAATCAACGCCACAGAGCAGCACCCTCGGAAATTTCACAGGAAATAAATAACAAATACCCAAATGATAAATAATAATTTCGACGAATACATCAGAGGACTGGACTACTAATTGGAATTGATTAGACTCGCAGAGCCCGCAGAACCCGTCCCTTTGCCAATGCACGTCTCGCAAATTTATCTGCATCTATGGCATATGTGCCATAGCCCCGAAAACTTTTGCGAAGTAATAGTTGGGCGAGGGCGTTAATAACAAATGTGCTTAATATTTGTGATCGATGGAAAGTGCTTTGTTTTATTTCCGTCGTGGCGGGAATAGCGAGCCCGGCCAGAGCTTCACGTCGAAGTCTGGGGCTATTTATTAGACCTCCGGCCCCGACCCCAGTTCCCTGAAAAGCAATATTGTACGAAGAGGCGTTGCACTAATCACTTCATTAGCAAGGGAACAGGAACAGGAACAGGAGCAGTAGCAGTAGCAGGAGCTGTGGCCCTACCCAGACATATTTATTTAACCTGCACAAATCACAAATTCATCCATCATCCTTTCTTCCAGGCAGGACCCTCCGTTACTGTGCGTCTGACAGGCTTCTGCCTTCGGGCTTGGCTTCCAAAATGTGCTTCCTTCTTCATCATCATCATCATCATCGTCGTCGCCATCGTCATCGTCTTTGACTGACATTTGACTTCGAGCCTGACGAGTGCGGTGACGATGAAAGCGACAAGTTCATTGTCCTTGCCCTAAGTCGACTGGAAACTCCTTGTAATAAATCCGTCCTTCTGCTCAGCACAGAGCGCCATATTTATTTTGTGTGGCGGTTGGCGAAGGACGCACTTTGTTCGCAATTTGTTTTGTTTGCGTATTTCCAAACCGCATTCCCTTGGCCCCTTTCTAGCGTCTGGGGTTCCTTTGGCATGGGGTCTTCCCCGTCTGACTGAACGAGTTCGGGTTCAGCTTGTGTGCACTCCCTTATTTTTTCGGCTTCTGAAAATGTGTGCCACCGTGGAAGACGCCTTCAATTTGGGTTAGAACTTAAAGAGGAACTGCCTGTTTAATGTGAATTTTATGAATACCGCGATGTCAGGGGAATTTAAGTGTGTTCGACAGAAAGGTCGGCAGGCCATCAGCCTGCAAATTGTGGTTTAAATTCAGGCAATAATGCACAACTAAGGTGAATCAAAATTATTTTTCTAACAGAATATAATTCGTTTGAATGGAAGCTGCACAGCAAGCATCAATGAAGGCTATTTTGGTCTTATTATATTATTTTTTCTCCCTGTTTCAAACAATTATTATTACATCTTAAAGTTGCCGGATTTCCTGAAACTCAAATAGCTCATTTTGTAACCGTTTTAACCTCAGACTATGGCGAACTTCAACCTCTTGGCCAGCATTAAAGCAGCAGTCGCAGTCGCCTGTTTCGCACGTGCTCTCCGGGCTGGCCTAAGTTGATATGCAAACCGACAATGAATCAATTGCTGGCTCAGAGCGTACACATCGCACGACGATTGCAGGGGACTGGGGAGGGGCCAGGCGCATTCCAGGTCATAATTAGCTGTTCATGTGTCACGCAGCAGCAGCTGAGGCGACAGCCTCCGGGATGGGCCGGATGGTCATCGGGCGGGGTTCCTTTTCGGGAGCCAACATTCGAGAATGTGAGATTCAGCGTCAACAGCCAATTTGGGGCATTAGCGAAAACCGTTGGGCAATTACTGTCAGAATGCGTCGTCGCCTTGGGTCTTGGACTGGGACTGGGTTGCACCAGGGCTTGCCCAACCGAAATTGGCTAATCAAAACGCTCAGTGGGTATGCGCAATGGAAATGGAAAAGCAATTGTCTGTTGATTACAACGCGATACGGCAGCAGGACTTCCAAAAATTTACAACACCCCATATTTTTCAAATATTCAATATATATCCTTTTCTGTTAGAATAAAGAATATTTAGTCATTTATTTCGTAAGCCTAAAAGTTCTCAACAAAAATAAGAAGTAAACTTTTCCGTTTTTTGGTTAGTATTCGATTTCAACTCAATGAAAATATCAGTAAAATAAGTCTCAATATTTCTCCATTGGAATGTACTGTGCACTCTGCACTGTGTTACCATGTATACTATTGTCAACATATATTTTGTATAAATTGCTCAAGGACATAAATAAACAATAAATATATACACATTAGGGCTGTAAACCCATGAAATTTCGGCTATAGAACGGTTTGGAGTTTAAACCAAATCGATTCATAGGGTTCCGGTTTGAAAACGGTACGTCTAGATGTTTAAAGATGTGGTTCGGGTTTAAAAAAGGGTTCGTAAAATATTTTTTTGTATTACTTGTATTGCTGTGAAGCTGGTACGGTGTTAACATTATAAGCTACCATGAAATAAAGTTGTCTTTGATATATTTAACAAAGCCTAACTTTGCCATAGCCTATTTTTTTGCATCCATATAATTTAACATCTAGGGTCAAGAAAATTCGGATGATATTATAGAAACTGAATAGGTGTTAGATTTTGACAAAGCTACAAGTTTCTGAAGCTTTAAAAATTCATAGAAAAGTTTTTGAAAAACATGAAAATTGGATTTCAAAAAGGGATTTGGATTTCATAACACGAACAACGGTTTTTCTTTCGTACATCGAACGCGATTAGTAAGAAGTTGTTCCGGATCGATTGCGGTTAATTTACGAAATAAATCAGAGCTCAGGTTAATGCTTTAGTTCATACCTAAAAAATGTGAACATTTTTGAATCGGAGTGGTTCACAGCCTATATATATATTTATATATTTATATATATATATATTTTTTTTTGATATGGACGTTGATGCACTACGGTCAGTACACTAAAGTGGCCGTTTCGACACCAAGCACGTGCTTGTTAGGGTTAGGTGTTAATAGGCGCGATAGGAGAAACTATAGGTAAAGTTTGCGAGGAAATTAACTGACGTGCTGCCTGAATGTTTGGTTGCGTACGTAGTAAGTTAGTTTGGATTAAAGTTTTCAGTTTGGGAAGGCTGTCTACGTTAGAGGTTATTGGGTACATATCATTGTAATTAGCGCACAAAACTCTAAAGGGTTCATGCACTTCAGACGATGATCTACAATGGCGCAAAACTAAAGGTAAAAAGGATCTAGTATTTTTACTCGGTACGTGGAAATTTAGCTGACCTATCAGGTCAGAACTCTCCACGTCACCACGGATTAAATTGTAAATAAAGGTGATACCTAGCATGGTTCTACGGTTGGCTAAGGATGTTAGGTTAATTAGTAAAAGTCTACTTGTATAAGAGGGTAACCTTCGGCCTGAATCCCAGTTAAAGTTGCGTAGAGCAAAAAATAAAAGTTTCTTTTGAACTGATTCGATGCGTTTTCTGTGGACATCATATTGTGGATTCCATATCTGTATAAATAGATAAATGTATAATGTAAATCAATGGAAAAGGCCAGTTAGAAAGCTGATAAAACTTGTTTGTTTAACATTATTGTTTAACTTGTACTTTTGATTTTTAAAATTTCTCTTTTGAAACTTCCGTTCTAGTTTTTTGCTTATATCTAAAGAATTTAGATTATAGAACAGACAATCTCTGTAAAATGTTTATTTCTCAGGACTAATTAAGCTAAATGGCAGCTCTTATTATAGAGGAAAAATCCTTTGTTTTGTCCCCCCTTCCTTTACAATTTTGAGCCGAATTAATCAGCGCCCAAACATTGTTATCGAAACGTCATCAACAGGAGTAAGAGGCTGCCCACAACAATGGCTCCAAAATCACATCCAGGAGCCCAACGTCAAAGAACCCTCGCCTCGCACTCGCTAAACAATCGGATGGTGGGAGACCGGGGGCTACTTCTCCATATCTGTCGCCTGCCTTTGATGTGCGTCTTTGACAAGTGAGTTGACAATGTCAACGTCATCGCTTGACAGCCTTATTATGGCATTACGGGGCCATATACGAGTATATTAATGCAAGCGAGTGGGTTTGTCGGTTGGTATTTGCCGAAGTGAACCCTCGACTTTTGAGGCTGATAAAGCAGATGGCCTTAAGCAGCTGGCCAGAGGCGATCCAGGGCGATGAGTTGACAGCATTATTCAAACATTTGATTTGCACATTTTTCGTTTTCTTGTCTATTAGTCTATTAATTAATATAAATATGTTACATTTTTATTACTTTTCCCCATAAAGTAATCAAACGATTTTTATATTACTTAGACATACTCTGAATTAAGGAAAAGAATTACTATAAAATCCATGAATATCTTTTGGAAAAATGTACTATCTTAAGTTTGAATCTATAAAAATCTCAGAGATATTATTTTTTGCTAAAAATAAGAAATCATAAATCAACTGTTAGATTTATTAAAATATTGACAAAATATTGCTAGGAAAATGTTGAGCAACACCAATTTTTGCTGCTAACACATATATAGATTCTGAAGAAGTTTAGCATACACAGATATTGTATTGGTTAAGAATTCCCATGTTTACCATCCGATTTAACTTCAATTTTCACCACTTTAGCTTAGTTAATTTTCGTCTTCAGTTTGTCGCTATATTCACTCGATCTCGAGTTTCCCTTTTGGGAAAACTGTTTCTCTTGTTGACCGACTACCAGCGAGCGTCGCGGGGCTTTCTTCTAATGGTTTATGCCTTTAAAATTGGGGAACTGAAGGTGACCTTTTTTTTGGGTAATAAATCTTTTTTTTTATAATAATTAAAACTATTGCTCAAAATCTTTGGAATTAGTTTTTGAAATCCGACGTATATACATATAGCAACAATCAAACATGAAATAATTAGTAATACCATAGCAAGTAATAGAAAATGGCGAAAAGAGATCCCATCTTGCAATCTGGGAAAAAGTATATTAATAGTATCGCATTAGTCCCTTAACCGGAATATTTTCTAGCAACCAAATTTGTCAGTGTATTCATAAGCCATCCCCAGTAAAATCGTGTGCTTTCATCTCCCGCAGACGCTGTGATTGACAGATGGATCAATAATTTGGGATGGTCCAGGCCATTCCTCACGCACGAAACTAATTACATGACTCGAAACTTATGCATGATTTTTCTCCCATTGCGGCTGAAGGAGCTTGATTGTTATTCAAATGCTGGCCAATGATTTCATATTTTATTTCTACAACTCTAAAAATTCCGCACACACATTTACTTGCTGATGGGACACCAATGTGTATCCCTCATCACCAGTGTGGTCTGCTTGTCAGCGGCCATTGAGCTTTAAGTGTAAGACATGTCATGTCCACTCCAGTGTCCATTTTCGATAGGGGCCGGGATGGGGAGATACGCACGTTTCGGCTTGGTTTTCTGGCCCGGTGGAACACACGCGTCCGTCACATCAAAAGCATCAGAAGTTTTGTCATGTCGATTGCGGATCTGGCCGTGCTACGAAAAGTTTTTGCACCTGCCGTCAATACAAAAACGTTGACATATTAATCCTTAATAGAATTTTCATCAGCAGCAACAATAGTGGTCGAGAAATCGAATGGTATGACAATGACAGGAGCCTGGAAATGGAATATATGGCCGGACGGACAGTCATCACGTTGGACGAGGGCTAGAGTGGGTTTCCCAATAAAAATTAAATAAAAATATTATTTTAGCTGAATAACCTTTAAGGCTTTAAAGGAAGCCTTTTCGAAGGCATCTTTCAGGGCTGCGACTTTTGTGGCATTTTCCAAAGCAATTTAACATGTTCACAGTACAATATATTTTAGTTGGTCTTTATAAACTTTACTTGCTCAGTTAATAATAAGTCGAAATGAGCTCGGTCCCTTTTAGTGGTCAAGTGTTAGCAGCAGGGGTGTTCAAATTTGACTTTTGTAAGATATTTTCCTTATAAAAAACCACATATGTAACAACACATTTATTTTATATCAGGAATAAATTCATCACTCAATTTACCGTCCGTAACATTGTTGTTGGGTTAGAATTGTTGAAATTTCTCTTTTAATAGCTTCGAGTGATTACCAAAACTGAACAAATTCTACATAATGGGTTGAATCAAAAAAATTCTGTGGGTTGATTTGTAGAACAGTGGCAGTCGTTTTATTTTATAGGATTTTCTTGGTCCTGTATGAGAGTTCATATGTCTTGACTGTCTTGGGACTGTAGGTCCCTCTTAACATGAAAATTATATCTGTTTTTTGTTGTTGTTTTGCGAACTGTAATGACCTGCAAAAGTAAGTAGGGTTGCATTTATTGTCTCGAGAGTGTTACGTAAGTAGCAAGTCTCGAAAAAATAATTAAACTACAAAAATATGTTTTAGCAACAACATAATTTCACAGTTTGTATGGCAGCCTACTGTAATCAAAGTAAAAATATAATAGGTTTTACTAATATTTTAGGTTTGCCCATTTCCACTTCATATTTCTGGTTAAATATACTTTAGACAAGTTACTTTTTAATTTAATTTAATCAACGATTGTTGGCTTGCATACTTTAACTGCAGAATTGGTTGAGTTTGGGCGTTGGCACCTCTGGGCTACAATCTATATAAATACAAATATATTAATACAAACCATTTTTTAGAAATAGTCTTCGAAAAAACCAGAAAGAAACCGTTTAACGAATGCCTTCCGTTCCGATACATCAAACAGAATAGGCAAATGGGCCCCAAAAAGCACACAAAGATCGCACCGCAAACCAAATGTATAGTAGAAGCATTCGACAGCACGTTTAATGAACTCTGCAAACGGTGGCGACTGCCATGTGTCCGTGTGAGAGGCCGGTGGAAGGACGAACAGAGTTCGCCGGGGTCACGGACCACGGGTTACGGGTCTCAGCGGAGCCGGACTCCGGAGCCAACTCATTTGTCGCACCGCTCCAAGTGCGATTGACAAACTGTCAGGGAATGCATTTGCCGTGCTGCGCTGCGGCCTGTCCCGCGGCTCGGGCTGGATGCATTGCAGCAGGCCAAAATGAAGGCAACAAAAAAAATGGAAAATTAATTGAACAATTTAAAGGCATTTTTTGCGGCCCTCGGGTAGTGGACATCGCCTGTCAGTGTCAAAAAGGACATGACCGAACATTTGGCGGCGAATGAGTAAGTGAATGAGTGAGAGATTGTTTTATTGATTTTGCATAATAAAAATGTCACACACAAGCCCCGGCTACGTGGCCGTGTGTGTGCCAGTCGACAATACAGCAACAATAAATTAATTAAGCCGATAGAGACAGTTTAATGTCATTTAATAAAATATTGACGTGTCACTGACGCTGACGATGACACAACGCACACATGTGTACTCGCTCCGAAAGTCCGTAATCTATGGGGCGCCATTTTGTTTTTCCTTTTCCCGACATTGATGTCTGATGGGTGTTAAAATCAATTGACGAAATCAATTGGAAGCGGCGGTCAGTCGGCAAAGGAGCGGATGTTGATTGATTGACGGGCGACATATTGGCAACCGTTAGCCCGAAGATTGATGGCCACTAATGAAGGGCTTAAGCTCCGCACTCCGAAAGCTGCATTTGAAATGCATCACAGTGCCACTACATAAGCGCAGACAAATTCGCATAATGAAATGTTAATTTTGACACGTCATTAATATATTTTGTCTGCCCTCAAACCAGCAAAACCAGCAATCCAGCAAACCAACCTACTGTCCGCCCGCCCAGACCACGCCCTCCCTGGCCAAATAACCTCAACGTTTTGGGCAGGCCCAATTGACGTGCAGCGATGTCGTAATTAGTTTTGACGTTTCTCGTTGCACAAATTAATTTATTTGACATGCCCGACGCGACGGTCAGCGGCAATTGACAATCGACAATCGCCGGCCACTACAGGCAGAGCATTCTATGTGGCGGAGTGCCATGTATCTCATGGTTTTTCGAATGTCACATTTATTGGATGAGCCAAAAACACACAAAATTATACAGTCGATTGTCGCTGGAGTGTGGTGGTATGCGGTGTATGTGTGTCCACCTATATGAATATTCGATTGGATTAATCATTAATGGCAATCAATCCCAAAAATTGATAGTTGCCCAGGAAGAAGAGCTAAAGTTAAGCTGTCGGGTGAACCTAAACTGAATTAAGATTTCAAATAAGTAACTAGTGTATGTAGATGTTAGAATATTTGATCTGAACCATAAGTAAGTATGTACGTAATAACAACTCTGGTGAACAACAGTATATTCTTAACAACTGAAAGTTTTAACTGGGATTCAGACCGAAGGTTACCCTCTTATACAAGTAAACTTCTGCTAATAAACCTACCATCCTTAGCCAACCGTAGAACTATGCTAGGTACTACTTTCATATATAATTTATTCCGTGGTGACGTGGAACCCTGTAAAGTTTTATGATGTATATGTGATAATTATAATAATATGTACCCAATAACCTCAAACGTAGACAGCCTTCCCAAACTAAAAACTTTAATCTTAACTAATTTAATACGTTAGTACGTATGCAACCAAACATTCAGGCAGCACTTCAGTAGTTAATTTCCGCGCAAACTTTTCCTTTACTTTCTCCTATCGCGCCTACTAACACCAAACCCTAACAAGCACGTGCTTGGTGTCGCAAGGGCCACTTGAGTGTACTGACCGTAGTGCATCAACGTCC